>CAUYQG010278414.1:0-27338 GCA_963574415.1 Tarsius wallacei
TGCCAGTGTGATCAGGGGTGACACCACCTTAGACCAGGTAAATAACTAGTGGTTATGGCCAGAGTGTGGGAGGCAGAGTCAGGGTAACAGGACAGGATGCAGAGAGTAGGACATCTTACAAAATTGTGGTTCATAATGGTGGTCCTAGCTTGGGTAATAAAGGAGGGAGCTGAGCACCTTAATCTAGGCTTGTAAAAGAAAGAATCCCATTAGAGAAATATGAGAATATTCTGCACTTATTGAGAACATTATTTTTGTCCTTTCCAGAGGGAGCTTAGCCAGGAATAGTATAGCCACAACAATGATGCTATTATTAACACCAATAATAAATATTGCTGTTGTTCAGAAGCATCTATCACATATGAGGTGGTATTATTCTAAGCTCAACATAAGATAAGGACATAGAGATTATGTAAGTATGAGAGGGTAGCAACTGGCTCACAGAAAGGGCAGCGAAGGCTCCAATCTGAGCTATGAAGACTGGGTAAGAATCAACCATAAGGTGGAGATTTATAGAAAGTCACTAAGGCCATAACGCATTGAAGTCTATTACTAATGTATCTATCTAAATCCATAACTAAAAGTGTCAATGCAACAGTGTGCCTATTTGCAAATGTGCTAATGTTTTCCAGGGCATAATACAATTTTTGCAAACAAGTTTGTGTGTGTAGGGGGGTGGGGGAGAGAGCGCGGCGAGGGGAGAGAGAGAGAGAGAGAGAGAGAGAGAGAGAGAGAGAGAGAGAGAAAACGCACATGCTAGTGCACCTGACATGTTTTACAGGGGCCCGGTATAACTTATATTTAAGAAACCTTCTACCCAGAACTGATAGGTAGACCCCCTAGACACTGAGCCGGACTAGCAAGAGTATGAGATTTCTTCTGGAAAGTTGAAACAGCCGTCATTATACATGCTGTAGTTGTAAAATATCACCACCAGGGGGAGCGTTCAGTCCAAGAATAGGTTTAAATTCACACAAGCTTGGTGGTCCTCTCTTCCTAGTACTATCCTCAAAGGTCAATAAAGGGTACATTTCCTTCTAGCACTACCTTCCCATGTCCTCTATACCTATTGCACAGCTGAGAGAATTGCAGGTGATCTACCTCTCTCTTATGCGCAAACAGAAATATCCACACTTAGACAAACACACATAAAACCCTAAAATTAATGGAGAGATTTTCTCTACTTTTTCATATTTTAAAGATGATAACTTTACAGGACACAAATCTCTGAGTGGCCTTTAGTTTTAACCATAAATTTCAAGCTCTAAATCCCCATTCTGATCAGACACATACCTTAATAAAAAATACTTTTAAAAAATCCATACTCATGGCTTTCAGTCTTTTCAGATTCACAGACTTTTTTTTTTTTTTGGTGTGTGGGAGGTCTCTGTCACAAAAAGTAACTATAAAGTTAATCCACTCTTGCCTGGATCCAAGGTCCAGGCCTATTAGGATAAGTCCTTCCCTGGATGAACCTTATTTTATGGTGTGAGATTGATGTGGGTCTTTCAGGCTGGAAAAACCCACAAGGGTTGTGATTTCCACAGGGTTCCTCTGGCCTGGTGCAGAGTTCTTGAGAAGGATTCATGTTGGAGTTTATAACGTCCATCTTCCTGCCTCCCAGGATTCCTATATCTATGTGAGCACAGAAAATCTGGAAGTTTACATAGAATAAATCTTCACGTCTTCCCACAACTATCCTTTCAGAAACATCTTCTTTCCTTACATTCCACCTCTTTCCAGTCATTGTGAAGGGGTGCTAATTTGTGTTTTTGTTGGGGAACTTTTCAGAGCAATCTCTTTTGGGAAGCCTAGGAGCCCTCTCTTCCTCCCACCCCAACTTGGGCTAAGGTCTTAGTCCATTGTGTATTGCTATAACAAAGTATTTGTGGCTGGGGAGTTTACAAAGAAAAGAGGTTTATTTGGCTTACAATTGTGGTAGCTAAAAAATGCAAGATGGAGTAATTGTACTTGGTGAGGGCCTCAGGCTGCATCCACTCATGGCAGAAAGTGAAAGGGAAGCAAGTAGGTGCTGAGATCACATGGTGAGAGAGAAAGTGAGACAAAGAAAGGAACCGAGGATGCCAGACTTGCTTTTAACAACACATTCTCTCAAGAACTAACCCATGCCCAAAGAACAAAACTCATTTACCTTCTAAGGAGGGCATTCATCTAGTCATGGTGGATCTGCCCCTAGAACCCAAACACCTACCACTGGACCTCATCTCCCCACACTGCCACATTAGAAATAAAATTTCACTGTGAGTTTTGGTGGGGACTAACCACACCCAAACCAAAACACTCTGCTTGTGTATTTTTCTTGTGTGCTTCTGTTCATAGTCCATCAAGATCAGAGAACTTAGACATCTGTCCCATCAAAGCAAGTCTCATGTTCCCCAAATGTTTTTCTTAAGTTACTCTATTGTATCTTGCAGAAATCGCCTTAAAGCAGAGGCAACATCTCCAGGGCTGGAATCTTTTTTATTCAATTAATCGTCACATGTCTGTTGTGAGTATACTGTAACTCAGCGTAAATACCTTGTACTATGTGTAATAGAGAGAAAATTGGTTTTGCTTATAGTGAGTATATTTGCAACACACTGAAAAAATGGCACTAAGAGTTTAGAAAGCTTTTAAACTGATTTAAGGAGAATGATAAAAACAGGCATAGATTTTAAGATGCTAGAAGAATAAAAAGTATTTGATGATCATTTTAATGATGATATCATATAGTAGAAATGAACAAATCATGTGTTATAGGCATAAAGAGGAGACCCATAAGGCATATAATAAGAGAGTACAACCTATATAACCTGCAAAATTGTTGAGATATAATCCAGCCTAACACACCAACAGCATACTGATATGTTCAATCTCTTAATACAAAAGGCTGGACCAATTTGCCTGAGACTGAGAAAACGTATCTTTACATTCTTTTATATCTGAGGTTTTGCCATCAATACCAAGTTTATCTGCCTATTGTGACCTTCCCAATGCCTTTGTAATAATCTGTATTTTGAGCTTAGGTAAAACCATTTTCTTCTGAGAGCTATACTAACTTTCTCTCTTCATCTTTTTACCTTATTCTTAGTCATCTCACCTCATTTCTCTTTCTTCTCATCAAAAGCATATTATCAACTGAAACATGATCAAAGTTGTAATATTAGTTTAACAGGATCTCAGAATGAATGTGAAATTCTCTGCAGAGAGACAGTCTTTGTAAAACCTTGGTGAAAGCTGGTTGCCCTCCCTTCTCTCCCCAAACAAATTTTGAGCACGGGGGGCAGATGTAGGATAAGCAAAGTAGGCACACTGAGAGCAAACTTTAAAGAAATTCTCACTCTCAAGTACGAGATTGCAATTACAGAATCTTGAGAGTGAAAGTCTCCTTAAATTTGCACCATAAATGCCTACCTTACTTCATGCTACTCTTGGCCCCATTTAGTACTTGTCAAATGTTAGACAGAAAGAATGTGTAATAATTAAGAAGCAGCCTTAGGAGTTCACATGTTCCTGAGAGAAATGGAGGGCTATGCAATCAATAGCAACAGAATGGTATAAATGCTTCCATGGGAATAAGAAATCTAACCAGACTTAAGTGCTCAGAAAAGACTTTCTAGAGGAGTAGCCAAGTAAATCAATATATGATACAGTCATGAATTAGCCACAGAGAGAAGAGGGAAAGCATATAGTTTTCCAAGCATATAGTAGCCATAGGAATATTTTTCAATAATGATGAACTCATTCCTTGGAAGATAGCATGCAAAAGCAGACATGTATGGGATTTTGAAATGCAAAATCAGATCATTCGGTTGACTCCTAGCCATGTCATATCACCATCAAGCAAGCAGTATGACCTTTCCTAGCTTCATTCTCTCCAGTAAAATACATTTATATTAACACATGATTCAGGCAACACTTGAGATGGTCAAGTACGACAAACAAATGATAGTTCTTGAAAAATTAAAGTAGTTATTTGTGTCCTGAATTAATACAAATCATTGCATATACGCTTTCTTAGGAAGTCTGAGAAAGAGCCGGATCTGCAGCATTGTAGCTGTGCTTTCTCATTTACAACAATGAGGAAGGCTGAAGAGAGAGTTTTCTATTCATTTCATGCAGGTTTTTAGGCTAAGCAGTTAGTGGAATGGTTTTAACGTGGGTCTTTGCCTTTCCTCTGGGCATATGAGGAAGGGGCTGGGTTTATCTACTGGTAACAAGGAACAGGGATGTTACTATTTCTCTGTGTAAGTATATGTTATTTCCCTATTGTCTAACATGGGCTTAACATTACTGTTCTTCTCACCCTTGAGGCTTAACTCCTGGGATGATCCCACAGTAATAGTATACTGCATATTGGGGTCCTGCTTTTACCCAGGATCTTGCTGTTTCAATTTCTTGAGCTGACCTCTGCCAGCAGCGGCACATTGACGCTGATCCCAAGAACTTATAACTTAATGGCAAGCGTTACTGCAGACCTGTGATCTCAAGTTTTCATGTTTGGTAGCATGCCCAACATGTGGTGCGCACATGCACACACACACACACACACACACACACACACACACACACACAGAGAGACACACACACAAACAGACACACACATGGGAATGAGTGTTGAAGTTGGGAAATGAGTGTCTCCCATTATTAAAACTTGGGAAGTTCAACAAATTACACATGTGTACTTGAAGACTTGCAAACTACCATAAAAACTTTCAAGAAGTCCCAGTAATATCCGTTTATCCAAACAATACTTATAGGAACTTGTGGGAAGCATCAAGCTGTCTATTACAAGTAAGATTACAGAACTAAAATTAAAGGATAAAGAAAATAAGTCAAACATTTTCTGAAAAAATATTAACTGAAATTTTTCAAAATTTGAACATTAAAAAATCAATTAATTCTTATGTCCAGTAAATCTTGAGCAGGCCTGACTAAAAAAAATAAAATGCACAACTAAATACATATATTGCAAATTGTAGAAAACAATAAACACACACATAAATCTTAAAAGTAGACATAAAAACAGACACATTGCATACAAGGGAATTATGAGAAGAATTTTATCAGAAACAGTGGAAGTCAGAAAAAAAGAAATTTCATTTTTGAAAAAATAAAACCTGGCAATGTAGATTTCCAGTTAAAATTTTCTTCAAAAATCAAAGTGATATCCAAAAAACTATTGCTGAGACCAATGCCAAGGAGATTTCTCTTTATGTATTGCTCTAGAGTTTTATAGTTTCTGCACTTAGATTTAGGTTTTTAGTTTATTTTGTGTTAATGTATGGCGTAAGATAAAGGTTGAGGTTCCTTTTTATTTTTATTTTTTTGTGTGTGGACATCCAGTTGTCCCAATATTATTTGTTAAAGAGATTATCCTTTCCCCAGTGTGTCTTTTGGTAGCCTTGTTGAAAATTAGTTGACTATTATGCATAGGTTTATTTCTGGGCTCTTTACTGTTTCATTGGTCTTTGTGTCTATTTATATGACAGGATCATACTATTTTGATGACTTTAAATTTGTGTATAATTTTAAATCAGAAAGTGTGGTGCCTCCAACTTGATTTTCTTTGTCAAGACTGTTTTGACTATTTGGAATTGTTTTTGATTTCATAAAAAAAATTAAAATTGTTTTCTATTTCTGTAAATGATGCTCAGGTAACAAAAACAAAAATAAACAAGTGGCATTACTCAAACTAAAAAGATTATGCACAGCAAGCAAAATGCTTGACAAATGAAAAGCAGTCTAAAGTTTGAGAGAAAATATCTACAAACCATACATCTCAGAAGGGGCTAATATCCAAAATATATAGGAAACTCACATAGCTCAATAACACAAGAATAATAACAACCCGATTGAAAATGGGCAAAGGACCTGAATAAACATTTCTCCAAAGAAAGCATGAAAATGGCCAACAGGTTGAAAAGGTATACAACATCACTATCATTGGGAAAATGCATATCAATACCACAGTGAGATATTACCTCATACCTGTTGGGTTGGGTATTATAAAAAAAGACAAGAGATACTAAGTGTTGGAGAAGTTGTGGAGAAAGAAAAACCCGCACACATGGCTGGTTGTTAATGTAAATTGGTATAGCTATTACAGAAAACAGTGTAGATGTTTCTCAAAAAATTTAAAACAGAGCTACTATATGACTAAAAAATCCCTCTGCTAGGTATATGCCCCCCTCAATAATGAAACTGGCATCTCATAGATATATCTGCACTTTTAAGTTTATTGCAGCATTACTCACAATAGCTAAAACATGGAAATAATCTGAGTCCATACACAGATAAAAGTATAAACAAATTGTAATAAATGGCTTCTAGGAGAGAGTAGGTGAGAAAATAGGGAGAAATAGGTCATAGGATGTAGACTTTCATTTATGTAGGGTAAAAAAGTCTAGAGACCTAGTGTACAGCATGGAGACTATAATCAATAATATTTTATTGTATACTGAAAATTTGTTAAGAGAGTAGATGTTTGGTGCCCTTAACCATCAACAGCAACAACAAAAGGGAACTGTGGAAATTTTAAAAGTTTAATTTGCTTGACTGCAGTAATCATCTTCAAATGTATGTTTTGTTTTTGTTGTTGTTGTTTGCTTTTTTCTTTTTTTAACAAACTGACTGACCCATGATCTTTAGAAGGACTTTTACCCAAAGCAAGTCAAATTGGGGTTCCCAATTGTTTATGATCTATGATGTTATTTTCACTCTTTACAGTTATGTTACCCTTTAGATATAATGATATCTATGTTTTTTTTTTTCCTGTTTTTAATTGTTAGCACTCTTTAGATACAGTTATCATTATCTCTTGTGGTATCTCTGCTTTGGATACATTTCTCTATTGAATTTTCATGTACCACAAAGTGTAAGAGTTATATATTCAAATTATCTTTTGAATTTTTGTGCTTGTTTTTATTTTTTTAAAGCTAATGTGAAAAACTTCGACATCTGGGAAATGTGCTGTGAGGCTTAGGGTATAGTAATCAGAATGTGGTGTAGACTTTTAAGTATATTCCAGTGCCTCTGTATAAACTCAAAATGTGTGGAAAGTAAATCCAGAACAAGTCCTTTACTTCAATATTTATGGTGGTCCATAGTTAGGGCCAGCAGAAGGAAGGGTTCAATCAACATTGTTACCTCTCGTATTACCTGTTCTTTGGAAAGCCAGTCCCTTGGGCGCCCCAATTGTTTGAAAATCTTTTCCCTGAAGTGTGATCATATGACTGGTTTCCCTCTGTCTTCTTATTGAATATGAGCTCCAGTATCAACAGTAGTATATGAAAGTCTCTTCTACCTCCACATCTCTCAAGTCACAGCTAAAATATTATCTCCTCTGAGAGTCCTCACTTGTCATGCTAACTTATGTAAGTCTTTCTTTGTTATGCTCTATTGCGTCAGTCTTTTTTTCTTTCATAGCAACTAGTTAAAGTTGTAATTATTTTGTTATTATATTGTTTTGTGATTTGCTTTTTCTATTTAAAATACAAGCTTCATAGAAACAGATAAATATTCACCAATATAGTCTATCTGCCTAGCAATTACAAAATAAAAGAGCTTCTCATTAAACATATGAACAAATAAAAAAGATGATTTATTTATTTATTCTGTGTTTACTTCTAAATAGAGGGAGATGGAGAGAGAGACAGAGAAAGAAATTTTTTGACATTTAAATTAGTGCCCAATAATAGGACAGTGACATACCAACAAATGCCTCTCTAGATATTTGAATTTAATTTTTTCTATAAATGGCTCTGACTTTATAACCCAGCCACTTTAGTCTTTGTAGATAATATACATAGCATTTCTGTCTCAATTTACTGTAGCATTTCCAATTCTGGCTAATCAGCATAAAATATATCTTCATTTATTTAGCATCTTATAGCATTAAAAATTCAAACTCCGAAACTTAAGATTCATTATAAAAGACTGAAACTGTTAATGATAGAAATAATAAGTAATAAATACATAAATCATTATTGCTATCATAATTACTTTTAAATTCACTATTTGGTAGCTTCTAGCATTTGTATATCCTGATTTTCTTTATATCTTTCTCCAGAAGTAGCTTGTAGATGCTGTACAAGCCATAAGGTGGCAGAGGTGGTTTATGGAACAAGTGGCTCATCTGAGGACACGCAGAGGGAGGTTTGAAGAAAGTGGTGACACAGGCTGATCCAGGAAACTAAGGTTTCTCTTCCCACTTCCATTTCTTGAGAAAAAATGCAGAGAAAATGACTTTCCTTTCTCACCATTTTAAACACTATTGACTTATTTAGGATATTAGTCTGTATTCACTGTAACCAAAGAATTCAGACAAGCGGTTTTGTCTTAGTGTAGCATGTCGAAAGTAACAGTGCCATACACCGGACTTGCCACCAACCGATTAGACTATATATCTGAATATGCGTACATGTAAATTTAAATGGTTAGAAAAAGGTACAGAGATATATATACCAGATTATTGAGAGGAATTATCTCTTTGGAAGATAGGAAAGTAAGAGTGAAAGGTCTTTCACTTTATATTTAATATATATGAAGTGTAGATAATATTTCTTATTTGTATCATAGAAATATTTAGCATGTTTCATAGAAAAATTTAAAAATTCAACTACTTACTAGTTATATGATCTTGACATTTTACTCAAATTATCAGATTTTAGTGTAAACCTTCTAACTGCTATGTTTGGCACAGTGGCTACTAAAATATTACTGTTAATAGCATTCTATTAACTACTAATAAGAACTTCAATTCATATTTGTTAGACCATGATTTTGTGCTTACCACTCCCCACACATGCTATCATAATTACTTTTAATTCACTATTTATAGATCCTGATTTTTTTACAGCATTCTCTAGAAGCAGCTTGTAGATGCTGTACAAGCCATAAGGTGACAGAAGTGGCTTATGGAACAAGTGACTCAACTGAGGACATGCAGAGAGAAGTTTGAAGAAAGAACTTGTGCCTATATATCATCTTCTATCATGTTGACCTAATTCAATACTAAAAAATCAGTAGATATTCAGTTATGCTTGTATCTGTAAATGAATGAAGGAGTAAATCCCTGCTTTCAAAGATTTCATCCTTTCTACATGTTTAAGCTTAGGTATTGGTCATATGACCATACAGCTTTTGGTGACTCAACCACCCTATCACGGATTCTGCTTCAAAGGTACTCAATACATATTGGTGAATAAGTGTTCAAACTCAGAAGAAGTCTAAAAACTATTTAAAGTTAGGTGCAGTAGTGCAGGACTGTAGTCACAGCTAACTTGGGAGGTTGATACGGGAGGATTGCTTGAGGTCAGACTGGGCAAAGAGAGAGATTCCATCTCAAAAAAGTAACAAAACAAGCCAACAAATAAATGTGGTCCACATTGTTCACATGGCTGACATACAATTTAGTTTTCTTGGGTGTCTATATCAGATCTATGAGGACCACGAGCAAGGGAAATGATTTGGATAGAGGCTTTCAACATTCTCAAAAGCAAACTTCTCTAAAACCCCACATAAATTCCAATGTTTTATTCCTAAAATTAATTTGTCCTTGAAAAGAAAGCCATCATCAGCTTATACATTTACTTTCAGAAGGCCTACACTGCAGTTTTGCTTCCTCCAGTTTCTTAGAATAATAATTTGAGTAACTCAGTGTTGGAAAACCTCAAAATTTTCTTTTGAAAGATGGAACTAAAACCACTATGTTCTGCTTTCTCATAGGATGCTTCTGAGAATACAATGCAAGTCTTTATGTTAGAATGTCTTGTATACTGTCAAGTATTATGATTGTCAGAGAGCATTTACTAGGTTTTCATTAGCTTTGTTAGAGTCAGCCAGGGTCTCCTCTCACCCCAAAAGTTAAACGACCTCATTTTCACAAAATATCTGATGATGATGATGATGATGATGATAAGAGCAGCTACAATTTCTATAGTACTTACAATGGGTCAGGAACTAATAATTGCCTTAAATATATTAATCTATATTTAAGGCAATTTAATATTTAATTTATTAATTAAAATAACCCAATCATGTCAGTACTATTAATATCTCCATTTAAAATGAGTAGACCAAAACACAGAAAGACGAAGTGATTTGCCAAAAGATACACAATCAATAAGTGGAAGCCGGAGTTTTGAACCCAGCTGTTTGATTTCCAAAATTACTGCATAAGTTTGTATAGAAAGAAACATGAGACAATGGGTTTTAAAAAGGCTAGAGAGGACATGACTGGATTTCCCATGCCAGTTCATAGTTAAATAATTGGTTGAAGATGTAACACATCTGAATAGCAGAGAAAAACAAAAGCAAAAATAAAAATGAGAGCACTAAGTGAGCCTGGGACTCCACGGAATAAAGAAGCAAGTGAAGTTTGAGTTAGTGGAGTACAAGGTGTACTTGAAAGAGAAATAGCTCATATTGGAAGAAGTGAAACCTTGAAGAAAGTCTGATCCCTTACTAACTGCTGGGTAAGGACAAGAAAATGTACAGCCTTGGTCAAGATTTGAATATGAAGCTCTAATTAAGAAAATAAATACAGGCAGAAAGTATAAGTAAAAGATATATATTCTTGAAGGCATATATTGTGCCAGTGTCTCTACTGTGATGTGCCAGCACATCAAAAACAGCAGCATTTTTTGTTTTAACTTTAAAACAATAACTTCTGTTCAGAATGATTTGATTTCATTTAGCAATGAAATAACTGAAATTCTACATGGTTAAATGACATTGTAAGGTCACATGTATGTATGGCAAAGCTTTTATTCTTTAGAATCACATTTGAACTTGAGAGACTGTCTCTGTCACCAGTCTTAGCATCCTTTATCCTGGTCATGGACTGCAGGGGGAGGTGGCAGTATTTGCAAACATTGGGAGGGGAACACTAGTATATCCTAAGGCATGTGCTCAAGAGATAACACAGCAAGTCCTGGGAGGGGCTAAAAGTTTGGGCCTCTTGTCTCATGGATCAGATAGCATTCCTACCTCAACCCTCCAACCCTGCAGGCACAGAGAGACTCTTGCTCTGAGTTAGAGAAGAGCCAGTCACCGATTAAAAACTATTTTTCTGATTTTAAACTTTTAGCCTAGAGACTTGGGTTCCAGGAGAACACCCTGATTTCCCTTCTGTCTTTAGCATAGAAACTTTCCTTTCGGTTTTTGTCTGATCCTCCTCTCTCTCTGGCTCTCCCTTTTTAGTCTTCCATACTTCCTTTACTCATTTTCTTTTCCCTCTGTTCCCTTGATCTTTAACTTCTCACTTAAGGCTTGCTCTATTCTCTTCACATACTGTTTCTTATCTTGCCCATCTGGGCTCACCTCTAAGTCATCCAATCTTCAGCACAAAGCTGGATGAGTAAGCAGGACTCTTAAGGAGCTTTTTTATTAACAGCCTGTAAGCATGCTGATTGCTTGGCTGCTCCACAGGGCGATTCGTTGATCCTAAGTCTCCCACTAACCAGTACCTAGCAGTACTTCCACTTGTATGTCTCGAAGTGCTGGTGATGATACTGAGCCTCCCCTCTCTGTGTCCCCCAGGTCACAGTCAGACCCTTTAGAACCATAGAGGCAGGAAGAAATTCCCTCAGAATGATTAGAGACATAAATTTCATCCTGCCATCAAGCCCGCATATACTAAGCATATATAATGAGCTAGAGAACGTGGGTTCAAGTGGAGACAATGCCTGGGTTATAACCTCTGTCCTGAAATGGTTATATCAAAAGATAAAAGAAAGCACAGTATAATTTAAGTGTATTAGGTTAGGTGTGTTTCACATCACACACATTAGGTGTGTTTCACATTTCAGGGCCTTCACACTCCTGGGTGGTGTAAAGGCAGTAGTCAGAGTCATACTCAGGGCCCTGTCATGGCAACCAGATGCTGCATGTATCTCGCTATTGTTTTTGTTGTGAGCATATTATATGGAAAAACTTCAACGAAGTACAGCCATGTCCACTCACGTGCATGGAAGAAGGAACAGTTGTTGACTGGTAGCTCAGAATACATTGGGTTACTGTCTCTCTGTCTAAATATACCTCTTTACAATGTTGTCTACCACATGCTTTGTCTAATCCCTCCTCCCATATTAGGTTACTTATTGCCAAGCTGGAACCAGCCCAACATTGTGATGCCTTTACATCACTGTATGTTCTAATGGTTTCTACAGCTAGCAGACATTAAAAGCACTTAATAACACCGCTTGTACATTTGGTTTGTCTCTATATTATCCCCAATTCAATTGTTTCTCTGAAGCTTTATTTTGGTGATCAAGGGTAAGGAAGCACTGGATCTGTTGCTGAGTGGCCATCAGCCCTTTAGGTTCATTATGTACTTCCAAGGAGTCATGGCATAATAAAGACCTTATTTTAAGCATATGCTAGCCCTGTGCTCTAAATGTCTACAGAATACTTATCAGATTTAAAAATATATTGGCAGCTACAGTAAGCCACCATTTGAATTCAAGGTTATTATGAGCATCATTATTAACACACTTGGTTTTATTGAGGATCTCTTATCTGTGTGACATTCAGTGGGCTGCTGTGATAAGAATGAGAAGAGGCAGTCTTAACAATACCCTTCTAGTCTCCCATTCTGTTCTCTCTCTCTTTCTCTCTCTGACTTTTCTTCTTGAGTTTCCAGCAGCTCTTAGGAACACATGAAGGTCACAAAGATTGAAAATGTTACATTAAAAAATCAACATTTTATACAACTGTATTAAGATAGAGATTCACTAATGGAAACTTAGAAAAGCTGAAGAAGTTAGTGAGGTTGGCTTCAGCATACCCAGAATACCTGCTCAGGAAGGAAGGGATGACCCTGTACAAAAGGGACTTTGATCATTCACTTTAAGGAGTCTCCTGGCATATACTGAATCTACAAACAGCTTATAAGTTTGCCTCAGAGTACACAAAAACAGACATCTGGAGAGAGACAAGATAATTTTGGGAGAAAAAAATACAGACACAGAAATATCACTCATTCTTAGTTCATTTTTTCCTTTAATAAAGATATTTTAAGCTCCTACTCTAGTCAAGGCATTGTGATTGGAGCTTGCATACAGGTTTCATAGTCCAGTAAGGAGATTGACAAGTGGGATTTACAAACATGGCAGGTATTTCTAACCCAAACGGTGTGCCAATCTCATGGGCCTGTCACCTAAATGACACATCACATAGCTCCTAAACTGCACCAGAGCACTGTCATGGTCCCATGCTCATACATTTGGTTAGTCTCTGTATTATCCCAAATTCCATTGTTTCTTTGAAGCCTTATTTCGGTGATCAAGGGTAAGGAAGTCTTTAGAGGTCAAAAGCTCATCTAACTATGTCTGTACAAAACATAAAATTTGTCAAACTTTATACAAATAATTTCCCTTCAGGTGGGCCCTTGTTGAGCCCTGGCAATTTTATTATTTTCTCATGACTGAGGTACCTTTTCTATATTGAATGTATAACCAACCTTACTGCTACTACAGAGAATGAGATCTTACCTGGTTCAGAGGTTCTCCTCACCTGGTACATGGGTGAAACTTCTTCCTTTAATTTTTCTTGAAATCTGTTCCCTAACTCAAGCATTCTTTCACCAAGATTCATAATAAAGCATCTTCTTTTAGATCAGGAATTGATTTACATCTTCATTTTAATTGTAGTTTATCAAAATTATAACTAAGCAGATTTCTCATATACTTTCAAGAATCACCATCTTGAATCAAGGGCAGGGTAAATTTCATTTCTATACTTAGTGCAATTTTCTAGAAGCAGGAGCCAGTCCCAAATGAGAAAATAAGTGCATATATGTCTGAGGTCAAGAATATCTTATTCCAAGCTATATAAGGGCCAATACTTGCAGACTATATGAAAAATAATGAGTTTTAACTCAAACACTGATGACCCATACCATAAACCTGAGAACCATATATATGTATATACAACATATACTAGGTGTTAGCCATAGGCTCACAAAGCAGTGAGTTAAGTTACCTGGGGAAAACAGTTAATATCAGCTGGGCACATGAGATATATGGTTAGTATTATATCACATACAAATTAGCAATACATGGGCAGGGCAATATAATGTTCTAAGTGGCAGAAAGTTGGTTGCCTTTGAAATGCTTTTTTCCCAGTTAATTTTGCCACCAAAGCCGTCAACTTGTTCAGGTTTCCTGAATTATTTCTCAGAGACAAGTGAGTTAATGTCAGGCTCTACGGCGAGGCAGAGAAAATAAACGAAGTATACCATGCCGGATCTGTTTAGTTTTAATACTATAGATGACAGGGTTCATAAAAGGGGGGAAAAAAAAGTAGATGTAGCTCATTGTGATGTGAACCACATGAGGAATGTGCTTTCCAAACCTATGAATAAATGTCAGGCCAACTACCGTGACATAGAAGACCAGGATGCAGCAGATGTGGGAGACACAAGTGTTGAGAGCCTTGGCCCTTTCTTCCCCAGAAGCAATGCCAGTGACAGTCTTGAGAATCACAATGTAGGAGAAAAAAATGATGAGAAAGTCCAAAAGGACCATTGCAAATACAACCACAACTGGATAGAGACGATTGAAGGTGATGTCAGTACAGGCTAACTTGATGACATCTTGGTGTAGACAGAAAGCATGAGAGAGTACATGGGATCGACAATAGGGAACCCAGTGCAGGCGAATAATTATTGGCATAATTGACAGACCAGCTCTTGTCAATACCCCTACTCCAATCTTTATTACCTGGGTGTTGGTAAGGATGGAAGTATATCTTAAGGGGCTGCAGATGGCAATGAAACGGTCATAGGCCATGGCAAGCAAGACACCTGACTCCACAATAGAAAGAGTATGGATAAAGTAGGCTTGAGAGAAGCAGGCCCCATGGCCAATCTCTCTGTGATTTAACCATAAAACACCTAGCACTGTGGGCATTGTGGTCAATGTCACTCCAAGGTCTGTAGCTGCCAACATAGCTAAGAAATAATACATGGGCTCATGGAGGTTATGGTCATCCCTAATGAGAAAGAGAAGGGTGCCATTGCCAAGAAGTATGGAGATGTAGACCACCAATAAAGGGATGGAGATCCAGTGATGTGTCTTCTCCATGCCTGGGAAGCCAGTAAGCAGGAAGGGGGAATCAGTGGTATTCAGCCACATTGCTTGCCTTGCAAAGAGGAGAATACTTCAGGTAATGCAATAGAAACCAGTTATTTAGAAGTCACCTTGCGAGAATATTACTTGTTCATTAGGTGATCACCAGTCTTGACTTCCAGCGACAGCAAGAATGGTAATTTAGTGTTTCCTAGGTATAGGAGAATAGAATGTAAGAAGAATAGCTCTGCATATCATTCAAGGTTTACTATACGTAAGGTTATTGGAGAATACACTGGAGTTACAACAATGTATGCAGAACAGATCTTGTTAGTGTTCTTGTAAATCATGTCACCCAGGAAATAAAGACAAAATGAAAGAAAAAGTCACTATATTTGAACAGTACTATAATAACTTGGAACTTACAAAGCGGTTTTTATGGTGCTCTTCATCTTGACTGGTGGTATTGAGGGTGAATGTAAAGGTTTCACAGAGTATGTGAAACCTAAAAAAATCAGTCAGTAGAAAAACAGTTCTAAGCACTGTTGGAAGAACAGATATGAACATCTTATGAAAAAACAAGAAACATATTTGTAAAATTTTTTATGTAAATGTAAGGGGTACAAATGCAGGGTTTTTTTTTTTTTACATAGATGTATTACATAGTGAAGTCTGGTTGTTTAGTGTGACCATCACCTTAATAATGTACACTGCACCCATTAAGTAATTTCTTATCCTTCATCCTCTCCCACTTGTTCATCCTTCTGAATCTTCAAGTCTATGATTCCACAGTCTATGTCCATGTGTACATATTATTTATCTCCACTCATAAGTGAGAACATGTGGTATTTGACTTTTTGTTTCTGAGTTGCTTCACTTCAGATAATAAAATAAAGTAGGCTCAGCTAATTTCAAGGATTGACTTTAATATAACTGGAGGAAAAACTCAGTAGCTAAAACTTTAGAGACTTTTAGGAGGCTACAACATGGCATGAGAGTGATTCATGTGTATGCTTTCAAAACACATAAACTTCTATATTGTCAAGCATTGTCATCCTAGTTATTGGCACATTACTTCAAAAATTTCAAAGTTTCTTATTATATATTTTAAAATGAGTAATAAGAGATAGATTTCATGATAGGTATTTGAGGACATTATTTGATAACAGCATCAGATAAGCTACTGTCGTTATCATCATTTGAAGATGCAAAGATAAAAAATCAGTTATTTAGGCAAGCTCAAGTAGACTATTTTTTTTTCAAGCTGTTTAGTCTGTTGGGATTTATCAAAAATAAAAAGGCTATGTGACTCATTAGAATTATAAGGTATCAGCTGGTGTAGGCTGCTAACCTCTGAGAATAAAATAAAGTATGTGCTAGTGTTATTAGAGAAAATGGAGCCACCTTCTATTACTGTTGATATGGACTGTATATCTCACATGCAATTAAAGAAAATATTGGTGTGAATTTACGCATTACTTACAGGACCTCTTTCTGCACATGAAAACATTACTCTGAGATTACTGAACTTTTATTTTCAGAAGAATTTTATTGAACTTTTAGCTCTACTATTTGCTAGCAATAGTGATCTCGGGAACTTTACTTAATCTTGAGATTTGGTTCCATCATCTGAAAGTGGTACTAGTGATTTCTGCCTTGTTAAGTTATGCTCTTGACACAAGTATGAAAAGAGGATAGAATTGCCAGTGGAGAAATGTTTTGTAGGGAGTAAATCATTCTTCACTCATTTTGAGTTTTTGTTATTGTTCTGGTAAAGAGTCTCCTTGATATCTGGTGATAGCACATCAGGATTATTCACCCCAAGATGTGTCAAATGATCCAATTTTCTTAGGAAGCTTTGAAAATAGATATAAGATAATTACAAGCTCTGAGAAGCCTGTATCTGACTATAAAGGAAAATATTTAACTAGTGTTTATATAAGCAGCAGATATAAGGTGATATGACTGGGGGGCAAAAGGAAAGAAGATGAGAGTGATGAGTCAGTGTGGGAACTTAAAACATATCTTAAGAAGACACGAAGCCTGGAGAACTGGAACTGGGAGGGGATTGGGGTAAAGCATCTCTGTTCGCAAAAAGTGAGAAAAGGAAACTTAAGGAAAAAATAATTGTTGTTTCCATCATGTGTCAATTATATGGACATTTTTTTTTGGTAGAATCTTCACAATAGCCATTTTCTTCATTTTAAATATGCATATTGATTATGAATGTCCAATGTGATTCATTAATTAAATGTCATAATCTCTTTATGTATTGTGGATTAGGAAGACCTCTGGCATGAGTGAAATCTTTGTAATACAAGGGAGTATGATAGAGCTTGCTTTCTCTCTTCTGTTTTCATAATGAAAAATTGAGTGCTTTTCTTGATTTACTCGGAACTTCTTTTGTAACACATGAGATTGTCTATGCATTCTGGAGGGGTTACAAGTCTAAGACTTTTACATCATCCCTGCAGCTACTCATACTCTCCCGGGGTCTCTGTCTTAGAGTTGATTTGAATTTTCATTAATGAGATTATTTTCCAAGGTCTCAAACTCCGCCACATAAACTGAGGCTTTTTGCAGATACTCCAGAGAGAGCCCACTTAGACTTTTACCTTTCACATATTCTCTCACTTTCTGGTGAACTCTTTTCCTTCACCGTTCCTGACATTCTCCTTTGTCTCAAGCACTTAGTCTCTCTCTCCTCCATTTTTACTTCCTAACTTTTGTCTCTTTCTTTTTGGAGAGTTCAAATGTGTAATCTACTCTTTTGTTAATTTTACCTACATGGTTTCCCATAGCTTCCTTCTCAAGACTTTAAGTATTAGTACAGTGTCTAGAACATCATTTATGTTCTTTTTCGGTCTCACTGACTGATTGATTTGCCTACACATACAAACTGATGGATTTTTGGACCACTTTACATCATTGGCCTGAGAAACATCAAAGCACATAGATCGATTGATATACCCTACCCAGTAGCTGATTCACTATTAATGCATGTGAATCAACTCTGAATCCCAACCTGTGAATTCCAAGCACCTTAAAAGGTTCTGAGGGTCATTATAAGAACCATGGGAAGAAAAACTCTACCCTATTATTAGTTTAGGAGGCATTGGACATCTGTTACTCAATCTGAAGTTCTTCCAGTGCTGAAGACACATAGCCATGTGAATCACTATCCCTGAACCAGAGGCACACATAGCTCAGGCTCTATCCACACTTAATTTTGAATTGGTTTATCAGTCTCATTGTCAGATAGTGACTTTATAGAGTGTTTGAACCTCTGATGATTACAGAGCTATACCTTTTCAATAATTTGGAATATATTCTATCCTTAGAGCTTATCAGGATGTGTAGAGAAAAAGACCATGGGTGGAGTGGAAGGAGGAGAAAAAATCACAGGGTTATAATAGAAGTCAGAGATAACAAAAGATCAGACAGGAGGAGAGAAATAAGTACAACCATATAATTCATGCTTGAGTCCACATCCATCCTCTGATTTTCTCCCATACTCTTCTTTGCTTCATGGGTTCCAGAATCAACCTTAACCTTATTTTATATACCTGAAGAGGTAGCCCTTGAAGAAACCAAGTTTTAGAGATGTTGGGGATTCCTTAAGAGCCATGCCCATTATTCAACTACTCTTGAAAGATAATATTACTTTTCTCTTGCTGAGAAATCAGTTTTCTCTTTTTGTGCTATAGTATCTGTACAGGTATCAGGACCTGGGACCTGCAGTGAGATCTCAGAGAGAAGATTCATTAAATACTATCACTGACCTGAAATTGTGTTCTTTCTCATTCTTCAGCTTAATAGTCATCAATCTAAACTCTTTAGTCTTGTGAAGAATTTGGTCCTAACACCATCTTTTCAGAATCTGCACAAAATTCTGACTGAGAGGAGTATTTATTTTGGAAACTCTCTCTAGGGATCATTTCTGATTTAGCCACTCATTACTCTTCCCTCCCTCTTTCCTTGCTCCCTTCCACCCTTCCTGCTTTCCTCCCTCCCTTCTTTTCTCCTTCCATCTTTTCTTCTCTTATTTGACCCTTAGCTTTGGGTATGGGGCTTTGAACAGTAATCCCAAGATCTCTTTCTGTATCATAGCTTTCACTTGAGCTCTATTGCTAAGGGAGTGATTTGTGTCTATCAGGTTGTAGAAACTAAAGCACACCCACTTTGGAATCTGGCCTGAAACAGAGTTCTTGGGGGAGCTCTTTTCCCTAGCAGCCTTTGAGAACTCCTAATTCCTATCCTTAAAATGAGGATTGTGTGAAAATTAGAGAAGAGGGCATCCATTTTGATGAGGTAAAAGAGCTTCCCCATCCCACACTTCTTCCCCTAGTGTTGATATCTGATCTGACTATTGCCTTTGTGAACTCAGACCCCTGTCTCATAGAACTCACTTCCAGGACAGGGGACTTACCATTTCTATTCCTTAATTTCCTTTTATCTCTCTGTCTCTCCGTCTTCCATCTCCATGTTCTCCATAAGAAGACAAAACAAGGAGTCATTCTTAAGTTATGGAAAAAACGAACCATAATGCTAATGTTCTGGAGGTTAAGAGGGTCTTATTCTGAATATTGGAACTTAAATACTTTGTTTACTTGGTAGTTCTGGCTCTTGCTATGTCACTTTGGAAATGTTATTTAACTTTATCATACTTCATGATCTTTGTCTCTAAAATGCATATAATAATTGCCATCCCATAAAGTTACTGAAAAATTTAAAAACAACACATTTAGAATGGCAATCAACATTTAATAAACAATCAAGTATTATTGCCTCTGCCATAACCACTTAAACCTCTTTTCATTATTTATATTTTGAATAATTGTTTGTATTTTGAATTATCTTTCCTTATAGCACAGTAAAGTATTTGAAAAATAGATTCCAGCTTTTATAATTTTATGGCACGGAGATAGATATCCAAGGGATTAAAGCATAGAATCAAAGTTGCAGTCCCCAATTTCTGCTACTGAGGGTAGATGATCCCACAGGAAATTTAATTTTTATCTGATTGAGAGTAAATTTCACTCCCAAACTAAAACCAGTATCTCATGAACACTATTCTGTGTAGTAAATAGATTTTTTAACATCTACTACATGTTAGTCACCGATGTATGTATAAAGGATATACAGTGAACACAGAGATACATCACTTTACTAGTTCAGCAAATGGTGAAATTTAATTTAATTGTTAATTAAATTATTTGATCAGTGATGCATGAGGATGAAGGCAGTATTGAGAAAGTATATTATAGATATACTAGCAAGTACTTCAATGAACATTCTTTTTATTTTGCAAAATTTATTAATTTAGTGTAGATAATGTGAACTCAGCATAAAGGTCTAGCTCAATGAATTTAGTGCAGAAAAAATTCACTCATGCAGTTACCACCCAGAACAAGAGAAATTTTACTAGTACCTCAAAAGTCCCTTTGTCCTCCTCTCATGTTCACCTCCTAGATTAATTTTAACTAGTTATGATCTTTACATAAATGGAACGATAGTCTGTTTTCTTTTGTGTGTGGCATGTCTGCTTATCTTTTTTTTGGCAAGAAACATCATGTGCTTTTGTATAGTAGTTTGCTCATTTTCACTCCTACACAATATCCCCATTGTATGAATATATCTCAGATTTATTCTTCTGCTCTTAGTAGTTCACAGAAGTAGTTGGCGCTGTTACGAAGAGTGGTACTCTGATCATTCTGCTACATGTTTATTTGTTTGTTTTTGTGCACATAAGTATAAATTTTCTATTGGACTTAATCATAGAAATAGTTTCTAAGGTGATTATGGTATCTTTATATCCCTCTAGCAATTCATAAGAGTTTCAGGTGGTTCTCTTCCTTAGCAATATCAAGTATTTTCAAGTGTTTGAAAAAAAGTCATTCCAAAAAAAAGATTTTAAAAAACAACAACAACAACAAAAATCTGATTCTCTTGATAGAAAAAAAATGAAACTAAATAAAACAGTCACTCTGCTCTGTGTATAGTGGTATCCTATTGTGATTTTAATTTGCATTTTCAAGCCAGTAGTGGTGGCTCATGCATGTAACCCCAGCACCTTGGAAGGCAGAGGCATGAGGATTGCCTGAGCCCTGGGGTTTGAGACTAGCCTGGGCAACATCACTAGATCTCCTCTCTACAGTAAATTTTAAAAAAAAAGTAGCCAGGCATGGTGTAGTTCCAGCTACTTGAAAGGCTGAAGTGGAAGGCTCCCCCAAGCCCAGAAGGCTGCAGTGACCATGAGCATGCCACTGCACTCCAGCCAGGGTGACAGAGTGAGACTCCACTCAAAAAAACAAAAATTGCATTTCCCTAATGACTGTTACAAACATTTTCATATATTTATTGGTCACTTGCTTCCTTTGTCAATGACCTGTTCTAGATTTTTGCCCATTTAAAAAATAATTAGGTTTTCTATTACTTTCTTATTGATTTGAGGGGGGGGTTATTTATAAATTGTTGCTATAACTCTTTTGCCAGATGTAAGTACAGCAAATATTTATATTACTTACACCTGGATTTTAATTCTCTTAGTAATAATTTTTCACAAAACTACCTTCTTTTTGATGCAGCTTTATTTTTTCTGTTTTATGTGTAATAGTTAAGAAATCTTAAATCGAAAAATCAATGAGTAATTTTTTATGTTATCTTATAATATTCTTATTTTATCATTCACACACATTGAATTTTGCTTATGGTGTGCAGTTGAGATCAATAATCAATTTCATGTCCAGATTAACTTTGTCTCTTTGATTAGCCCGCACTTTTTTCTGATCTCTGAGTGATCCTGAAAATTGTAAGCATAGTTGAATACACCCTCTGGCACCCTTTTACATAGTTACAATATTACCTTATTAACAGAAATAGTCATATCATTTGTGTAATGGCATAGTTTATCCTCTATAATAGTTCCCTATCCAGAACATCCATATTGTTGATAATCAATCAAATTTATGCATTCACAGATGACCAAGCCACTGTTAACTGACTATGTTCCTGCCACAGATTAAACTCTCTAAAAGCAGATGCTGAAACAGAGTTTAAAGACAGTATTGTTTAAAGAGGAACACATTTGCTAGAAAGAAAGAGAAGACAAAATTGACCAAAGGATACAAGCTGGCAAAGCCTTGGCCAACCTAGGGGAAGTCTCTAGAGCAAGATTTTCTCAACAGTACTACCTCATGTTGGATTGAAATGGCCAAACCTTTAAAACCATTCTTTCTCATCTCTGATTAGGAAGATGCCACAGTATTTGATTTTTTTTGTGGCAATTGTGAATGAGATTGTGCTTTTTCTTTGGATTTCTGTTTGTTTATTGCTGGTGTATACAAATGCAACTTTCTTTTGCATATTTACTTTATACCCTGAACTTTGTCAAAGTTCTTTATCAGTGCAAAGAGGTTTTTGACAGATTCTCTTGGCTTTTCGAGGTATAGCATCATGTCGCCTACAAAGAGGGATAACTTGACTCCCTCTTTTCCTATTTGGCTTCTTCTGGTCTCCTTTTCTTGTCTGATTGCTCCAGCTAGGACTTCCAAAACAATGTTGAAAAAGAGGAGTGAGAGTGGGCATCCTTGTCTTGTTCCAGTTTTAAGGTGAAATAGTTCCAATTTCTGTCTGTTTAGCAGTATGCTGGCTGTGGATTTCTAGTAGATGGTTCTTACTATTTTGAGGTATATTCCATCTATGCCTAGATGTTCAAGGGTTTTTTTTTTCAAGAAGAGGTGCTGGATTTTATCAAAAGCTTTTTCTGCATCTAATGACATAACCATGCAGTTTTTGTTTTTACCTCTGATGATGTATTTAATTACATTTATGGTCTTATGAATGTTGAACCAGCCATGCATCCCAGGGATAAAGCCGACTTGGTCGTGGTGGATGATTTTTGAGATGTGTTGTTGAATCCAGTTTGCTAGGCTCTTGTTGAGTATTTTAGCATCTATGCCCATCAAGGATATTGGCCTGTAGTTCTCTTTCTTTGTTGGATCTTTACTTGGCTTGGGTATTAATATGATGTTAGCTCTGTAAAATGATTTGGGGAGAGGTCTATCTTTCTCAATTGCCTGAAATACTTTAAATAGGATTAGTATCAGTTCCTCCTTGTATGTTTTGTAGAATTCTGCTGGAAAGTCGTCTGGTTCAAGGCTTTTTTTTTTGCAGGTAGTTTTCTTATGACAGAGTCAATTTCCTTGATTGTTATTGGTCTATTTAAGGTCTCTATTTCTTCTTGTTTCAACCTGGGGAGGTTGTACAATGTCAAAGATGACACAAAGAAATGGAAAAATATTCCATGCTCATGGATTAGAATAATCAACATTGGTAAGAAGTCCATCCTGCTCAAGGCAATCTACAGATTTAACAAAATACCCATTAAATTACCAGCTGCATTCCTCTCAGGCCTGGAAATGACAATACAAGAATTTATATGGAAACATAAATGACCACGAATAGTTAAAACAATCCTTAGCAAAAAACAAAAACAAAAACAAAAACAAAACAAAGTGGGAGGTATCACACTCCCAGACTTTAAACTTCATTATAAAGCTACAATAATCAAAACAGTCAGCTCTTGGTACAAGAACAGGCATATAGACCAGTGGAACTGGATAGAGATTCCAGAAGTAAAACCTCAATTTCTCAACCAACTCATATTCAACAAAGCCACCACCACCAACCACTGTGGAGAGGAGAATCTATTCAGTAAATGGTGCTGGGAAAAATGGCTGATCAGATGCAGAAGATTAAAACAAGGCCCCTACTTATCCCCAACTCTAAATGGATTAAGATCTAAATGTAAAACCTCAAACTATAAGAACCTTAGAAAATGAAGGAGACACCTTTATGGAACTTGGAACTGGCAACCAATTCCTGATCAAAACCCCAAGTGCCCATGCCATAAGAGGTAAGATAGGCAAGTGGGTCATCATCAAACTGACAAGCTTCTGTAAAGCAAAATAAACCATCAAGAGAGCAGGGAGACAGCCCATAGACTGGGAAAAAATATTTGCCAACGGTATATCTGACAATGGTCTAACATCTAGGATCTACAAGGAACTCAAATGTGCCAAAAAGAATAAAACAAACAGCCCCATTACAAACTGGGCAAAAGATATGAATAGACACTACTCAAAAGAAGACATATGGACAGTCAACAGATACATGAAAAAATGTTCAACCTCGATAGTCATCAAAGAAATGCAAATGAAAACTACACTGAGATACCACTTAACTAAAGTCAGGATGGCCATCAACAATAACATAAAAAACAACAGATGCTGGAGAGGATGCAGAGAAAAGGGACCACTTCTACATTGCTGGTGGGAGTGTAAACTAGTACAGCCTCTGTGGAAAACAGTGTGGTGATTCCTAAAAGATCTAAAAATTGACCTTCCATACCATCCTGCAATCCCCCTACTGGGAATATATCCAGAAGAACTCAAATCACTCTATGAAAAAGATACCTACACACATATGTTTATCGCAGTGTTGTTCACAGTAGCAAGAACACGGAGCTAACCATGTTGCCCATCAAAAGAGGACTGGATAAAAAAATGTGGTACATATACACAATGGAGTACTATGCAGTCATAAAGATGGACTCAAATTCTATAATACTGAGTGATATATTACAGAAACAAAGAACTGAATATCACATGTCCTCACTCATAAGAGGACCTTGAACAATTATCATCATACTCTAAGAAAAGGATTAGTGGTAGCAGGATACTGCTGGAGGTGGGGGAGAGGCAGGTTTGGCGGTAGAGGGAATCTGCCAGGGGCGGAGGGACACACCTCATCAACAAGGGTACCTGCATAATAAACATTTGTATACTTAACCCTGAATTGTACTCCACATCTTTAAAATAAAAAAATTAAAAGAGAACAGAAACCATTCTTACTTAGTTGTCAGATGTGAGCTGCCCCAGGGAGGTTTTGTCCTTGGGCAAAGTGGTTCTCTGCAGCTGAGTGGGATCCTGTATGACCTGAGAGTTGAAAGCTGTCTGCTCATTACACTCCTAGAGCTGGGCAGGAAGTCTTTTTTTTTGAAGAAACTAGACTGAATATTTTGATGTTTGTAACAAATTTCCATGTTGATTTCCTTTATGTGGAGACCGTTTCCAAGAACTTTCAGATTCATATGTTTAGTCTAATTTCAGTTTCATCACTTACGACCAATGAACAATTGAAACATATTATCCAGATATTCAAACAATATCTGGAGGGTTTTACAGATTTCCAACAACACATGTGGTTCCCTAAATTTCACAGGAGCTTACATTAATAGACTTTCATTACAGTTTCTGTATTAAAAGTAAAGCTAAACAAAACAAACCCTTCTTTTTTAAGTGTATTTGTTTTCTTTCTTTTTTCTATGCATCAGCATTTATTAAATGTAACTATGTGATTATACCAAACACAAAATAATGCTTCTTAGAAAATCCAGTGTTTCACTAATAGGAATGTAAGTTGTGTAAGACATAAACAATATGAAATCAATAATATGTAAGGCCTATATTTATATTATTGGCATGACAAAAGTTTTAAATTCTCTCTTTCCATAGATCTGATATTTTTACAAGATCAGAAGAACAAATAATAGTAATAAACTTTAAAGCAAGTTATGCTACATTCTTTATATTTTAACCATTTTCTTTCTTAAATTTGATAAGTTAATTTTTCTATTTGGGATTCTCAGTGACTCTGATATCAACAGAAAGACCTAGATGTAACTGATCTAACAGTTTATTTATGTACTGAGCATTTAGCTACATTTGATAGGCCACTCAACCTGTCTGAGTTCAATCATTGTGTTCTTCATGGTATCATAATACGTCTACAGATTTAATGTAATATCCATCAAATTGCCAGTAACACTCTTCTTAGACCTAGAAAAAACAATACAGGAATTCATATGGAAACATAAACAACCAAGAATAGCCAAAACAATTCTCAGCAAAAAAAAAAAAAAAAAGAAAAGAAAAGCAGAAGGTACCACACTCCCAGACTTTAAACTATATTATAAAGCTACAATAAACAAAACAGCCTGGTATTAGTACAAGAACAGGCATATAGACCAATGGAATAGAATTGAGATTTCAGAAGCAAAACCTCAATTTCTCAACCAACTCATCTTTGACAAAGACTCCACCACCCACTACTGGGGAGAGGAGAACCTATTCAGTAAATGTTGCTGGGGAAACTGGCTGACCACATGCAGAAGATGAAAACAGGACCCCTACCTATCTCCCATACATAAAAATTGACTCTAAATGGATCACAGACCTAAATGTAAAACCTCTAACTGTAAGAACCTTAGAAAATGCAGGAGACACTCTTATGGAAGTTGGAACTAGCAACCAATTCCTGATCAAAACCCAAAGTGCCCAGGCCATAAGAGATAAGATACACAAGTGGGACCTCATTAAACTGACAAGCTTCTACAAAGCCAAAGAAACCATCAAGAGAGCAGGGAGACAGCCCACAGCCTGGCAAAAACTGTTTGCCAACTCCATGTCTGACAAAGGCCTAACATCAAGAATCTACAAGGAACTCAAACGTGCTGAAAACAAAAAAAAACCAAACAGCCCTATTACAAAGTGGGCTAAAGATATGAATAGACACTTCCCAAAAGAAGATATGAGAGCAGCCAACAGATATATGAAAAAATTTTCAGCCTCACTAGTCATCAATGAAATAAAAATTAAAACTACACTGAGATACCACCTAATTCCCGTCAGAATGGCCATCAATAACTCAAAAAATAACAGATGCTGGAGAGGATGTGGCAAAAAGGGAACACTTTTGCATTGTTGGTGGGAGTGCAAACTAGTTTACCCTTTGTGGAAATCAGTGTGTTGATTCCTAAAAGTTCTAAAAATCGACCTTCCATATGACCCCACAATCCCCCTACTGGGAATATACCTGGAAGAACTCAGATCACTCTATGAAAAAGATACTCGCACATGTATGTTTAACACAGCATTGTTCACAACAGCAAGAACATGAAACCAACTGTGCTGCCCATCAAAAGAGGACTGGATAAAAAAATGTTTTCTTAACATTGTATTTTAAAGTAAAAATGGATTCATAAGAAGTGGCAAAAAACAAAAAACAAAACAGAGAGATCCTTTGGACATTTCAACCAGATTTCCCCAATGGTAACCCCTTGAATAATTATAGTACAATAACAACACCAGCAAACTAACACTGGTATGCTCTACAGAAGTTATTTATATTTTATCTGTTTTA
>CAUYQG010278417.1:0-94798 GCA_963574415.1 Tarsius wallacei
GAAGAACTCAAATCACTCTATAAAAAAGATACCTGCACACGTATGTTTATTGCAGCATTGTTCACAATAGCAAGAACCTGGAAGCAACCATGCTGTCCATCAAAAGAGGACTGGATTAAAAAATGTGGTACATATACACAATGGAATATTACACAGCCATAAAAAAGAACAAAATCATGAATTTCCCAGCCCCCTGATGGAACTAGAGTCTATAGTACTGAGTGACCTCTCACAGAAACAAAGAACTGAGTATCACATGTTCTCACTCATATAGTAAACCTTGATCATCCAATGTATTACCATAAGAAAATGAATGACAGTGGTGGGAAACTATGGGAGGGGGTAGGGTGATGGGATTAATGGTAGTAAATATCTGTCTGGGGATGGGAAGACACCTCTTATCATCAAGGGTGCCTGAAGAAAGCATATTTGTAAACCTAACCCTTAACTGTACCCCACAATATCATAATAAAACCTATTGAATAAAAAAAAAATTATACAAATAAAGATTATTTTGGTTTATAGTTTTATAACCCTCATGCCAAATCCTGATACTTTAAAATATTTAGAAGAGGCAAATGTAATATATTTAATTGGTAGACCCAGACAAAAATGTATGTTGACAATTTCAAAGACATTTTTATTTACCAAAGATCATTAAAGTCACATAGCTTTGAAAAAAAAAAAAGGTAATAGTATATTCATAAAGTGCATGTTTCTCCCACAATTTCAGAATACATTCTGCCCACTGACAGAAGTTTTCTCCACTGAGTATCTGTAATCAAAATATCTTTTATCTTACTGGTATAACTCTAAAGTTACTTCTGCCTGAGATAGTAAGTATACTGGAGGCCAAATGAATTCAATAGGCTTTATAACATGTGTGTGCTTTCTTTCTTTCTTTCTTTCTTTTGTTTTTTCACTTTCTGTAATGTGTTTCCTCTGCTTCAGTTTGAAGAATTTTAAACTATCTTCAAGTGCTCTCTTGAAAATGACCAAATGTCTGAACTATTTCTGAATTGAATTATCTGTCATCTATATCTCATGCCATTTTTTACCTCTTTTGTGGTACTTATATTTTTCTGTATGTGTCTGTCTTAAATCCAAAATGTCAGATGAGTTTACACTGTTCTTTTATATTTAAAAATAATATAATCAAATTACCTCACTGAATTAATCATTCCTTTTCTACTTACAGCTACCAGAATCTTGACCTCATACATGTCTCAAGTTTTCTCTGTTTTTATTACTTTTAAAACATAAAATTAAAGTGTGCACATATTTTT
Source organism: Tarsius wallacei (assembly GCA_963574415.1). Lineage (NCBI taxonomy): Eukaryota > Metazoa > Chordata > Mammalia > Primates > Tarsiidae > Tarsius > Tarsius wallacei. The sequence continues at coordinate 1,287 of CAUYQG010278417.1, forward strand.
GAAATAAAACTAATGTATACTATAGAACATATTGCTTTACAGTAGTTGGAGGAAGGGCATATTTGTATTATAGGAACATGGTATAAAATGCAATATTAAGAAATTTCCTGTTCATAAAGGTCTTCTGATCAAAGTGCTACTAGAAATTTCTTTCCTCACTAGCTATCCAGACTTCAGATTCAACCCATGTTATACAGTTTTAATTAGTCCAGTTACATTCCTTTTCCTTTCTCCATCCAATCTCAAAAGTACAGTTCTTGGGTAATCTTTGTATTTTACTGTTTATTTCTAATAATATGCTCTGGATCCCAATATCTAGATTCAATGTTGGTTGGCAAGATATTTAACTATAAAAAAAGGAGAATTCGGATACCAATAAAAAAGTATTATAATATATATTTTTTACTCTATTAAAATTAGTTATTTTAGCTATATTAGAGATAACCAGCGACTTTCAAACTGCAGAACTCATTATTTATCTCTCTATATATCTCTTTATGTCTCTATATATGTCTTCAGTGAAATAAATACATATTACATATATATAATCATACATTTCTGAATTATCACATTTAGAAACTCACAAAATCAAGCTGAATTTTAATGCTTAAAATAAAATAATTATTAAAACATAGTGAAATATGCTCTATTGCCAATATAAATTTTGATTTATAGATTTTATCTGTCCCAGCTCCAGGTACATGCTTCAATTGCATTAATATTAACTATTTAAAGAATTTTATAACAATAGACTAAATAATCATAAAGATTCTAAATATATCAGTCTAAAGTTAATATTACTAATAAAATAATCTAAGAAATGGAAAGAAAGTCAACAATGGGAATAACAAAGTAGAATTTTTAAATGTCTTGGAGTTATTTTGAGTTTTAACACAGACGTGGTTAAATGAAATTGAAGCTATATTTTGAGCCACACACCTAGCATTTACTATTAGTCCCAATATATAATCTTACAAAACAGATTCATTTCTATCACTTATTTATATTTCTGAGCCATGATAGTACTTTGTATAAATTTATAGTGACATACATGATAAGTAAAGAAAAAAATAATTAAAAATCATCACTAGAGACCATAAAACAAGTAAATGTGCTAACAATAAATGCTTTGTTTTGTTCTGTTTTTTAAAATGTGAGTCTACATTTCCTCAAAGCTAAAACCAAAACAGAAAAATTTCTTGGTATATTCTTTCTCAACTTTAGGCAGAACCTTATGTTCCAGTTGCTTTGAAAAAACAAATCTAACAAATTCCCTAACTGAATCTGTTTTCACACTTACAAAGTACATCTAGGAAACTACAAAAACTGTCAAGAGTCTTGGAAACAGTTAATGATACCAATTAAAACAATTAGAGTATGAACTGCACATAATAATTCTTCTGTCCCCCACAACATGTAGACTTGTACCCTGTAGCTATGAGTGCTTTGAAATTTTTGTACCTGTTTCACAGCTAGCTGAATTGGATCATCTTTATTGGGTATGTAAAATTTGGACTCAGAGACCTCAAAAACAAGAAATTACTGGAACTGAGCTAATTAATGTCAGCTTCCTGAAGAGGTCAATAGACAGCTGTAAAATTGTGTGTTCAGCTCTACTTTTTCAACTCTTTCTTCACTTTTTTAAGTTACAGCGTCTCCTTCCTACAAATTCAATCTCCTATAAAACCTTAACTAAATTAAATAGAGCTTACTATTTAGGGTGGTAGGGAAAATAATATAAATATGAGATTTTCTTATTAAAAGTGGTAGACCAAGCAATATTGTCAGCAAAGAGTTTATTTAGTTTCCACATAATATTTTAGAGATTTTTTTCTCTCTTGAACAGGTACCAATAATTCTACATAAATATAAATTTTTGAGAAAAGTGTCATTACCAGTATGTACAGAAACAGAGCAGTTCCATGAACATAAATTAGGTAGTCAGGAGAAGAAACCAGTATTAATGCACTGTATTTACAAAAGTTTTATCAGTTGGAGCATTTAAAACAAAACAATTAAGAGGCTTTTATTTTATTAAACAACCACAATCACTCTTAATATCATTTGACCTCAGTTTAAATTAACAAACAATTGCTTTGAAAGTATTCATAGTTTTAAAATATTATTTCACTTCTGAGAAACTCTAAGATATTGATCTCAAATGAGTAAAAAGATGTATGCTCAATGATATTAATCACAGTATTATATACTGGAGAAAAAAAAGTTAAGACATAATTATGCAATAATGTAATATTGAAGTAAATTGTGGTAAATATGTACAATGAACTAACTCAATAAAAATTGAAATTATGGTGTAATGACACAGGGAAATCCTGGTGACATAATGTTGGGGGAAAGGCAATTTATAAATATACATATATATTCTATAGTATTTGCATGGTTTGAAAATGTACATAGCTTAGAAAAATGAGAGGGTTTTCTAACCTAATGTCAGCTCCTGAGATGATCAACTATTGAAATTCACAGAAGTGCTATCCAACAGTAGTTGTCCAATTCTTTCTTCCATTCTGTGTTACCCTAGTCTCCTTTAAGAAATTTTCCCAAATCAAAATTTTAAGTCAAACAAGATCAAGTTCCAGGAATAAAGAAAAAACATATAGCTTAACCTTATTTAAACTAAAAATATAAATTTATACATATATAGTATAGAAAAGTAAATGAATAAAACAGGCTGTGAAAAAATTTACAGCGTACTAAAACATACTATTTTTGAAGAAGAAAGAGTATGAATAGGCCTGAGATTTTCCATGTTTTATTGTGTACCTGTCTCTATAACCTGTGTCTTTTGTAAAACAGATAATACAAATACAAACAACACAAATTAAAGAAAAAGTGAAAATTATCAAAATTTAAACGTCTACTTTCAAAAGGTGATATTGTTTTTAAGGTAATTTTAATTTTTTTTCCTTTTCATTCTCTGTGTGTTTTAAAGCTGTAATATACTTTGTTTCCTATAGGAACAATATGTTATTTTCAGTCTCTAAAGGTCAAAGAATGCTTGAAAGTGCATTTGAATTGTTGAAATGTGCTGACTTTTACAGCTGAATATTAAGGTGAATTTATTTCTTAATAACATGTGCTGGTGTTATCTGTTAAACATCAAAATGTGATTGAAAAACTCTTCAATAAATTACTACAGCAAGTAGCTTCCTAACGTTTTGATTGGCTTATAATTCTCAGGAATTTCATCTGTAACTTTTGCAAGATACGTGTGAGAGCTGAGATTTGTCATAATCTACTTTGTTCAAGCCCTGGGAAGTAATCCCAATTGGAATTTTATCAGAAATAACTGTATGGCAATAATGATAATCCTTCAGTATCTAGATTAGTTCTCTGCCTTATTTCACTAATGAATACTCTGGAGAAATATGGGTAATTTTACAGAACAAATTAACCTTAGAGCACAGTTACTTATAATATTCATTTTCCTGGACACCTACAAAGCAGTATAAATTTAAACACAGATTAATCGACCCTTCTAGGCCAGGTAGAGATCAAACAGCTAGGACATAAAGATAATGATAATTAACCTTAAATGATGCTAAGATTTATTTTTAGCTAAGTACTGATAAATGTCACATTTGGAATCCAAATCTCAAGCAAACAGAAAGAATATAGAAATCAGACTAATCTTATCCTGTGTATACTATGTATCACTTATGTCATAGTAGTTTAGATGTGACTTTTTCTGGCAAGGAAATCTAATTTTCAATTACTCTGTTGTTTTCAGCATATAATAGTCATGACCTGTTAAACATAAGCATCATGATGTAAGCTGCATTTTGTTTCCATTCTGCCTTCATTTAACTGCAGAATTAACAAAATATAACTATCTGTCCTACTAATAGGGCACCATGAAAACTAATTGGTATTCTGTTTTCAAATATTTGTATCCTCAAGCCTCTCTGCCTAAAAAAATCTGACAGAGTCTCTTCATTATCTCATTATGCTATAATTATTGCATACTCAATTGCTGGGGCCTGGGAGTAATTTATTTGTGTTGTGCATCAATATAAGCTTGTGCCTCTAGAAATAGATTTAAGCAACTTTTGAAAAATTCTAATTTAGAATACAGTGTTATTTTCTCCCGGTTATTCAATACCTGAATAATTGTCTATTTTTATTCAAAGAGAAAATATAAATCAATATACTAACTATTCTAGCTTTGAGGGTTTTGTGGGTATTTCTTTGCTATTTTCTGATACCTTACTCATAAAAGGTAAAAATCACATTTTGATACTTTTGTGCACACCTGCTCACACCTGCCACATCCAGGTGGCATTCTGTTCCTCTCATCCAATAACCTCTCCTGAAGTTCATACATCTTTCTTTCTATTTTTGATAGTGACTCTCATATTAGCTATTTTTGATTCTACAATTTTATTTCATTTAATTCAATGCAATGCACTCACGTCAAATAAACAAGTAATTATTTCATAATCCCCAACAGACTGATTTGCCAAGGTTATATGCTAAATATATATTTGCTGAATTTACTTTCTCAAAGGGTTAAAAATATATTTCCATTTTCATGTGTATTTTCATAATCTCTATATATATATTTTTTACTTCTATAGCTTATTTTCCCGTTCACATATATAATCAATGGAACAGTCATATCTTAAATCTCTTAAACACAGAAACATAACCATTTCCTCATAAAACCTAGAAATCAGAGATTCCCAACACGGAATCATGGTATTTCTCTTGTACCACATAATACCATTGCCTTTTCTGTCTTTATTCCATTCTGCAACCTTTGAAATATTCAATTTACTTTGTCCATTGTAGTTCTACCCAATTCTCTACATATTCTGAACTTTTTCAACAGATATTTAAGTCAAGTACTTCCCAATGTCATACAGGTATCTAGAAAGAAAAATCTCACAAACAATACAGATAGCAATAACCAGACACTCAGAGAATAACAATATTAAAACAGGACTCACACAAGAAAATCAGGCCAGTCTCAGACTTCATGGAGCTTCTTTCTACTTCTCTTATTACCCCCTTCATTCAAAATCACCATCATTTCTTAATGGCTTCTTTGCTTCTAATGCACCTGTAACAATTTATTCTCCACATAATAATCTTTTAGAAATATAAATTAGAACATGTTACCTCCTTGTTCAAAATTGTCTAATAGTTTTCCATCACATTTAGCATACAGTCTAACTTCTTTGCCTCTGGCTTTTAAAGACAGAATTCAGAATCTGCCTACCTCTAGAACTGCATATCTTATCAGTTTCCTTCTTTCCCTTTTTGTTTGTTTGGGTTTTTTCAACCCTAAATGAGTACACTGCTGTCTTCCTAGTGCCTAGAAAATCACTAGGCCCTCTGTTAACAGTTGTTTAATGCACAGATGCATGGATGCTTGGTTGATTGATGCTATATTCTGGCGATGATGTGATATCTACAAGTGTTGGATGACCAGTTTGGGATCAAGAATACTGAAACAACCAATCTGACTAATATCTTGTGTTTAAGAAAATTGTAATAAGTGCTAAACAACATTTTATTCAATCTTTAGAATAATCTAATGAGTTGAATGACTATTATTATGCCCAATTTTAAAAAAGAAACCGAGGCTTATAACAGAAAAGACAATTTCTCAAATTATGTAGGGAATTAGTGAGAGCTGAGAATCTCAAACTTCACTATGACTTCAGAGTTCCCTTTTATATGTAAAAACTATGCTTACTTTCTTTACTATTCCAAGAGGCCGCAATAAACACAATCACAATGCCACTAATGTACTAGTCCATCTGTTACCTGATAGACTTTCAATGCCACCTTCATCACATGCAAAATTTCTACATAAATATTGATACATTTCAGAACTTTCTGATTTGTTCCGTTTATTTGTCTCTCCATGTTTTTAGTGGCATTTCAAACACAGCACTTTTATTAACATGTTTTTTAGATTGAAAGAACAAATACAATTCTTGTGACCATTTTGTTCAAAATTTGTTTATTTTACCCATTATGTTATCAAGTAATCATTTGCATTATTAAGTCAAATACCAAGCTAAAATTCCATTGAGATTTTTATTTCTATTCTACTACTTCATTAATTTTGTGTTTTATGGAATTTACAGGATGTTGAGTCTCCCCACGCATGGATTTAGGACAAAATATTAAAATATTTTGCGTAAGATTTAATTAAAATTATGTAGCAAAAATTTCAGTCTTTTTCAAAATTTCTGTACAAAGACTTCTTACAAAGTCTTCTTTAGCTATATATATATATATATATATATATATATATATATAATGTTTTCTGTATACTGTGAAAAAATTTTTTTATTGCTTTATTATATTTTCTACTTTATCAAATGTATAAACAATTTATATTTGTATTATATATAGTATGAAGTGACCAAGATATCCCTAATGATTCTTTCAGCCTAAGCTTTAGATAGACTTTTAGACAGACTTTTTCCTAAGTCCTGTCCGCTCTTTTCTAAACTCTTGTAAATTCTTTATCTCTGTCCCATTGGGATGCAAATATTTATAAACCATCTTGACAACACTACTTTCCAAAAATGTCTTTCTCATATCCACCCCTTTGAAATGCAAGAATCAAGGAGATAGTGCCCTGTCTCCCAGTCTCTGTGTGAGGGTAGGGGCCTAACTCTCATTCACCCTCTTGTTTTAAGTTGTAAACTGGCCTCCTGTGTTGAAAATATGAGAATTTTTGCTTTTCCTTTGGGTAAGGCTAAGTAGTAAACACAGATAGCTTAGCCCAGCTTAAAAAAACTCTTCAGCCCTTTGTTCTCAGCAGAATTGAGCTCAGACTGACTTTGGCTTCTCTCCTCTATTGCAATCTTCTTGAATAAAATTTTTCTTACCTGATTAACTTTGTTCAGTACAATTTTTGCTTTGATAAGAGCCAATAATCTTTTACTGAGTTTCTTTGTGGTTTTCCAGATAAGTAAGAACCTTCAAAGAAATAATATTGATGCCTTGCATTATCATATATATGTGCTTATTGTTTTTAAGTAAACAAAAACTGAATGTAAATATTATCAATAGCTTATAAAGCAATTTTAAGTCATAAGTGAAAGCATATACTATTGCATTGCTTTTAATTTGTGATTGACTCCACAGGAATTTTTGCATTAGACTCATGTAATACATGCATATAGATTTTTGCATTGCAATCATGCTGGCTTCAATAACTGAATTTAACAGCTTCTTTTTGAACATATTTATAATAGGTATTCTCAGTTTATTGAATGTGTTCAAAATTATACACAATACTATATTTATTTTTAGTCTAGAATCATAATTATTGTTAATCTTTATTCTATTTTGTTGTTTTAATCTGGTTAACTGTCTTCTTATATCAGTTTTTACTATTTAAAGACTCCAATATATATTTTATAAAAATAATTAAATTAGTTCAAATTTCTAGATTATTCTCCCACATCTTAAAATTATCTCATTAGTGAGATAATATTTATTTTGCCAATTTTATTGTTGCATTTTTTCCAACTTAATTGGTTTTGTGAAATTTAGATCTATTTTATTGGTTTTCTCCAAAGATACAGTTTAGCATCATTAGTACCTCACTTCTATGTCCCTGGTTGAATTTCAATATTTTATTTTTGTTATTTTGAATTGTAAACTATCTTGTAAGGATCTTTATTAAAAATACATCATTAATAGTTATACTTTTTTCAGAGAATACATTTGTCAATTACCTGTTGCAAATTTAGGCACATATTAAACCTGAGTTAATTCTCCAGGTCACAAAAATATAGATTATAATATCAATGTGTAATGCAACAAGAAATAAAAGGGACAAATGTAAAAAATAAAATAAAATAAATCATTTGAAAGTAAAACATTCTCCCATATTTCATTTAATTTCTCTTAAACAGTATATGCTAACAATGAAAATAAGTCTTTATTTTATTTTAGAGATGTGAAGTACAATTCAGAATTAGTTATACAAACAGTCATCGTACAGGTAAAGTTTGGGCCTCCCTTTGGTCCCCACTTCGCCTAGTTTGAGATCAGGTTAATGTAGGCAAGAGTTATTTCAAAGTAAATGTGTAGCTCTGAAGTATTTTGTTGATGAACTATAAAGAATAAAATTTAATTACGCATTTTGCTGTATGCATTTTTATATTAAAAAGTACAATAAAATCTTAAGTAAATACTGGCTACTCAAATGTTGCAGAGTTCTAAAGGGCCTTAGAGGTATGTTTAATTGCTGTAGAGACTGAATAAATAGTATTCCTGTAAACAAGACCTCTATTTGTATACAGAGCTACCTTGCAGATTAATAAAATAAAATGTAGTAAAGTGTTTATAAAAATTATCTTTGGAGGGTGAAAGATATGAGGAATATCCCAGTTCAACCTTTTGTCAGTGTTGACCATCATCAAATTATGTGACCTTTAGAGCATTGGTTTCAGCATTTGCTACATAGAAGTATTTATTTCTTAGTAGAAATGTTGTGAGAATTAAATAAGATATTGTATACTTTGTGCTGGTTAAGTGATAAGCATTTACTGTCGGTTGAGTAATATTATTATATATGTTTTAAATACTATCACATCTTCTAAAATGACTAATAAATTACACATGAGGGACTAGATTAAAGGACAAAGGCTGAATAATATTCATTCTAAGATTGAAAAATTCATTTGATGTAAGATGTCATAAGAAATAATACACCAAACTAGTAGGTCAGTTGGTATTAAGAAAGGATTTATATTTAATTAAACACTCATTTCTAATTGAAGTGATTAAATATGATATATAAAATGTTCTGTATCTATTTTAAACTAACAACAATCGTTTTACCTAATGACAAAATATGGTGACATTCTCATAAATGTATAAGGAAGATAAAAAGATCATCTATTTAATTATTATATAACACTGCCCTAAGAAAATTAGACAAAGTAATAATACCTGATAGAAAAAAAAAGCTATAAATTCCGAAGACAGGTAAGATGATGCTAAAATTAACTATGTAGAAAATCTAAATATTTTTGAATTAACAATGTATAAATAAATTTATGAAAGTCAATAGTTTGCCTATATTTCCTCCTGTAACCAATTAGAAGATATGATGACTATTTCTAACAGCAGTAATAAAATATATATAAAATATTAATATTCTTATTTAAAAGATTATTCATCTAAAAGTATATTGACTAGCATAGAAATAATAGTTTTTATTAGATCTGTTAACATATAATGATAGTGTACAAAATGTTTGATGCATGACCAACCAACTTTTTTACTATAATTTGCTGAATTATCTCTAAAATAAGGTGACTGTGGTACTATCACTTGCCTAATTTAATGGATGAAGAAGCTGAGAATAAAGGAGTGAACATACAGCTGGTGACCAGGGCATAGATGAGTACGTGTTTATTGGGTCACTATACAATTCTGGCCTCCATGGCACAAACTGCTGGCTGCCGACACAAGGCTCAGTCTCCTCTTCTCTTTATAAATAGATACAAAATTTTGTTTGAGATGAGAAGGATAGAAGTATATACACTATGGGCTTACTTAGCTAATAGGTATGTTTTCCCTCTCTCATTCTCCTTCTACCTACCCAAAATATAAATGAGATCTTAAAAGCGAAGCAATATCCCTGTAACCATCAAGCATGAGGATCAAAGCCATTTTCAATGGCAGTATTCAATGCTACAGGCAAGGATATAGTGGAAAAGCATACTCATAGACTTTGGGAGGAGTAGTTACAAAATTCACAGGATGATCATTTAGGAATAAAGATACATCCATCAAAATATTTTGCTTACTATTAGTATTTTAAACATTTCCAGTAATAATATAGCTGTACAACCAAACAATTGAATATTATATTAATATTCAAAAAATTGTTTTTACAACTAAAAAATTATTTATGGAAATATGTATAAAGCATTATTTGATAAATAAAATACCAAAATGCGGGACCAGGCACAGTAACCCACACTTGCTGTTTTTTGTTTTTTTTTTTTTTGAGTTGGAGTCTCACTCTGTCGCCCAGACTGGAGTGCAGTGGCCGCTCCCGGCCACTGCAGCCTAGACCTGCTGGGCTCCGGCGATCCTTCCTCCTCAGCTTTGGTTCCAAGTAGCTGGAACTACAGGCCCGCGCTACCACGCCCAGCTAGTTTTTGATTTATTGTAGAGATGAGGTCTTGCCAAGTTGCCCAGGTGGGTCTCGAACCCTCGGGCTCAAGCAATTCACTCACCTCAGCCTCCCAAGGCACGGGATTACAGGCTGAGCCACAGAGCCCGGCTAGTGACCCACACTTGTAATCCCAGCACTTTGGGAGGCCAAGGTGAGAGGATTGTCTGAGCCCAGGAGTTTAAGATCAACCTGGGCAACATAGCAGGACCTCATCTCTGCAAAAAACTTAAAAAAATCAAAAAATAATAATCCAGGCTTGGTGACATGTGCCTGAATCACAGTTACTCAGGAGGTTGAGGCAGAATAATTGCCCAAGCCCAAGAGATCGAGTCTGCAGTGTGCCATGCACTCCTGCATCCTGACCTCCAGCCCAGACAGAGTGAATCCTCCACTCGAAAACAAAACAAAACTAAAAACAGTTAATTAAATTATTCTAAAATAGCCTTAAAATGTGTGTGATTGTGTATGTCATACAAGCATTTTAATGTAACATTTTTTAAATGGTCTATTATACTCAACGATCAATCACAGAAACAATGAACAGAATACCATATGTTCTCACTCATAAGCTGACCTTGAACAATTATCACAATACTATAAGAAAAGGATTAGCAGTAGTGGGAAAATGCCGGGGAGAGGGTGGTATTGGCAGTTGAGGAAAACTGCCCGGGGAGCAAGGGGCACACCTTATCAACAAGAGTACCTGCATAATCAATGTTTGTATACCTAGCCCCACGTCTTTAAAATAAAGGAAAAAAATCTTTTTTAAAAAATGGTGATAAGAGAATTTTTATATTTCTAAGTTTTCAAATAACTTAATAATTACACATGACTTTCATAATAGGCACTTAAAAAACTATCCTCTACATTCATTAAATATGCTAATCAAAATATCTTATGAATGATGGGAAAAAAAATAAAATTTAATGTTAAAGCAGCAAGTTTCCCAAACAAAAGAAGGGAAGGAAAAAAGATGTCATCAAAATTAGCAGTTGTGCAAGGGTTTTGGTTCTTGGCAAAGTACTTCATAACACATTTATTTCCCATTTAAGTGCAGAAAATGCAATTGAGAGGGTGTAATGGGACAGACTTCTTTTATTATGAAGCTGTGATCTATGAGAAAAAGTTTCAATAGAGGTTGCTTTTTTATCTGACTGGCTTAGACAGAATCATTAATGATATTTTCTTGAACTTTCAACTTATGACAATGTAGAGAAACTGTTCTCCTTCTTTTCACTCACAGAAATAATTTTTATTTGAAAACAAGATAAAATTGAAGCTCAACAAAATCCTATTCGCCTCAATGGCTGCTAGCATAGTGCATATAAAATTTCAGGAAGGAAAGATTTCTAAGTATAAATCAAGAAATAAAATTAAGATGATAGCAGCAATATGGTACAATAGGAGCTTTTTACCATCATCTCCCCTCAGAAGCATCAACTTTGACAACTAGCCGCAGATGAGAGTATTTTTGTAAGAGGCCAGGAGTTCAACAGAAATTTTCCGGCACATCATTGGAGCAAAAAATAATGATGATGGTGAGGATGATCATGATCATCCTCATCATCATCTTAAAGTAAGTGAATTGAAAGGAGTGTGAATAACAGTTTCATTTTACCTGGGTCATGCTTCCCCCAAATTGGCACAGCTCAGTGCCAAGAGAAACCATCTGGACCCATAAGTTCTCCCACAGGGTAATTTAAGAATATAGTGAGTATCCAAATCCTCCAGCCACATGGTACCCTGTTCAAGAGACCAACTTTTTTGTAGTCTCATCTAGGCAAATGAGGTGATCAGCACAGCTGAATGGCTGGGAGAGGCAGAAGAAAAAATAGGCCACACATTCTACCAATTGCTCTGTGGATTCCATCAGGAAGCCCATCTATAAATAATGTGGGATGTTTCACCTATAAACTACCACCTCCCAGCTGACCCAAGTTACTCCGAAATAACTCATGCATCTTACTCTTACTCCTAATTTCTGGGCAGTTTCCCAAGCACACCCACATGGATGGTGAGTGCATGCATCTTACACAGTTAGCTTTACCTTGCAGGATTGGGAGAAGGCATATATATGAGCATTTCAGGGCACTACCCTAGGGAAAATATGTCATTCAGTAACCAGCCTGGATTTGTAGGATTGAATAAAATACATTCTTAAAATTGCATCCTCCTAAAATGGAACAAGAGATGTGGAGTGGACACTTTCATATTAAAAAATCCAAAAGCACCAGATTTCTTAGCTAGGCTTATTGGTGAAGATGTTTCTTTCCTGAAGCCAGTCAGTAAAGGTTATAAGAGGTAACTGCTTCTTCAAATGAGAAGACAGCAACATGAAGCATTCAAGAACGTGAACTATCAAGGAAACGTGACACCAACAAAAGGACACAATTATATTTCAGTAACAGTGTAAAATAAATGAAGACTACAAGTTGTCTTACAAAAACATCAAAATAGTTTTTGGAGGAAGCTCAGTGAGTTACAACAAGACACAGAAAAACAAATTAAGAATAATAAGAAAAGCAGTAAACAAAATTATAAATTCAATGAAGATATAGACATAAAAAATAGAATTTTTAACCCTGAAGAATACAAGGAATGATATGGAAAATCTAACAAAGAGCATCAACAACAGATTCTATCTAGCAAAAGAAAAAAATCTGTGAAGTTGAAGACAAGTAATTTGAAAATATTCAGAGAAAAAGAAAAAGAACAAAAAGAAATGAAGAAAATCTAAGAAATTTGAGGTGCACCAGTAGGAGAAATAAACTACACATTATGAGAGTCCCCGAAAACAGAGAGAAAGGGAAAGAAATCTTATTTAAATAAATAATGGCTGCAAAGTTCCCAAACATTGATGAGATATAGACATTCTGGTACTTGAAGTTTACAATTCTCCAGTATTGTTCAGTCTCCTCAATTTCTTCCTCCAAGAAAGAAACTTATCAAAATACAATATAAGTAAAATGTAAAAATTCAAAAACAAAAAGAGAATTTTAAATGTAGCAACAGAAAAGAGGCTTTTCACATATAAGAGAATATCCATAAGGCTATAAATTAGATTTCTCAGCAAAATCCTTACTATTGGGAGATGAGATGATATATGAAAAGTACTGAAAAAAAAAAAGAACCAAGGATATTTAAAATACTCAGTCTGACAAAGCTGCCTTTCAGAAATAAGTGAGAGCCAAAGACTTTTCCAGACAACAAAAGATGAGGTAGTCTGTTACCAATAGACTTGACTTACAAGAAATGCTGAAGAGATAGTCAAACTGAAATGAAAGAAACTAATCAGTAACATAAAAGCAGTTGACACTATAAAACTCTCTGGCAAATATTAGTATATAAAATAAATTTAATTAATCTAATAATGAAATGGTGGTGTGTAAATCACTAATAACTTTAGTAAAATATTACATGATAAAAATATTAAAAATAATTATAGATACAATAATTAATTAGTAAGTACACAATATGAAAAGGGCAAAACACGAGACCAAAAGTGCAATATTTCAAGGAAGTGATCAATGTTAAGTTTTGATCATTTCCAAATAGATTCTTTTACTTATAAGATATTTATGTTGCCTCATGGTAACCATAAAGCAAAACTCTTTAGCTGATGCTTAAAATATAAAGATAAAAAAATAAAAGTATACAAAAGAATCATAGATTTATAAGGGACAGCAGAAAGGATTTACAAAACCAACCAGAAAACAGCTAACAAAATAGCAAGAGTTAGTCATTACCAACTCATAATTACTTTAAAAGTAAATGTATTAAATTATTCAATCAAAAGTCATAGAGTAAATGAATGGATAAAAAAATACACCCAACCATACGCTGCCTACAAAAGATTGACTTCAGCTTTGAAGACACACACACGTTGAAAGTGAAGAGATTAGAAATATATTTAATATAAATGGAAATCAAAAGAAAGAAGGAGTATCTCGACCTATGCAAAATAAAATTTAAGTAAAATATTGCAATAAGTAAACAAGAAAGTAATTACATATTGATTTTTAAAATGTCAATTCATCAAGATGATATAACAATTGCAAACATATATGTACCCAATACTGAAATAGCTAGATATATAAAGCAGATATTACAGATTTGAAGAGAAAAATAGAAAACAATAAAATAATTAAATACTATCATATTGTACTTTTAAAAAAAGAGAGAACACCTGGACAGAAAATCAATAAAGAAATAGTGGACTTGGACTACACTTTAGGTCAAATGGATCTAATATGCATATATAAAATATTCTATCCAACAGCTTCAAAATGCCTATTATTCTCAAGTGCACATGAGTTATCCTCCAGGATAGATCATATGTTTGGCCACAAAACAAGTCTTAACAATTTTAAAAAGATGAAAATCATATTAAGTATATATTCTGGCCAAAATGGTATAAAACTAGAAATCAGTAACTGAAGGCAAACTAGAAAATTCACAAATATGTGGAAGTTAAATAACATACTCTCAAACAACAAAGAGGTGAACAAAGAAATCAAAAAGAAATTAAAAATTATCCTGAGGGAAACAAACATGAAAACAAAATACAAAAAAACTTATGTAATGCAGCAAAAGCAGTTCTATGAAAGAAGTTTATAGTAATAGTATGGTAATAAATAGATCAAGGAAAAAGATCTAAAATAAATGACTTCATTGTACACATCAAGAAACTATAAATAGAACAAACTAAACTCCAAGTTAGTACAAGGAAAAAGTAGCAAACTTGAACAAATGTTTCAACTGCATTGAGATTAACTGTTAAAAGAATTATATAATAATAGAATAGAGAAATTATAAATTTATCAGTCAATAATTACCATGATTAATATAATAATCTGAGAAATTGAAAGAGAGAAAGCTTTGGGAAAAACAGTAGATTCAAATTTTTAAATGAATTGAGGTTATTTTGAGTTTTAATGTGGGTCCACGGTGGAAATGGGAAGGAGCTGTTAATTAAAGAGTACAAACTTATAGTTATAAGTTCAGAGTCCTAATGTACAAAATGGCAACTACAGTTTATAACAATGTATTGTACAGCTGAAATTTACTAAGAGAGTAGATATTGAGTATTCTTACACACACACACACACACACACACATACATGGTAGCTACATGAGGTGATGCGTATGCTAATTAGCCTGATTGTGGTAATCATGTCATGGTATAAACATATATCACATATATCTAAACATCAAGTTGTATACCTTAAATGTATACAATTTTTATTAATCAATTTTAATGCAGTAAAGATTGGAAGAAAAAAAGTAATATTTATATCCAATACAGTACAAATAGGGATAGAATAACTTTTTCAAATTGAAAATACCTTTATGGTTGTGGTGGGGATATATCAGAAATCCTTCTAGATTAGGAGAGACATTTGACACTGGGACCCAGCTGTGCCATTAGCTATTCAATTTTTGATAAGTAGCATATCCTTCCTGAGCCTTATTTTCTCCCTGTAAAGTGGGAAGATTCTCCCTTATCTACATATTTTATCCTTTTATAGTATATACTAAAGGAAAGAATGTATATAATAGCACTACATATGGTTTTTAATATTATATAGCACAGTATGGCCAATATTCTTTCCAAGCTCCCCCAATCCCCTTCATCCAACCCAATGATTTATCAATTAACAGTAAAGGTCAAGCATAAAAATGGCCTGAGCATCCTTATATAATCTGCTGTTGCATGGTTACACCTTTGATCACATCTCCTACCACCTTTCAGCTAGCTCATTCCTCTCTGCTAATCTTCCCTTGCTATTTGGGAATTTTTATCTACCATTTCCTCTAACTGAAACACTTCTACCTCAAAAATCAAGTGACTTCATTTTCAACCCTTCTACATCTCCATTCAGATGCTTTCTTATTATTGTTGAAGTTTACCATCGCCACAGTGTATTCCATTTTTATGCTTCTATTTTCCTCTATAGCAGTTATTGTTAGCCACAATTTTAACTATTTTACTTGTTTAATAGTCCGTCTCAGACAACTAACACGTACACATTAAAATGATGATTTTTTGTGTTTTCATTTTTAATCTACCGTACTCTCAATGCCTAGAAAGCTGACAGAAACACGATAAGCACTTGATAAATATGTGAGAATAAATGAATAAAACTGTAGGTTTGGCAACTCAGCCACTTCCTTATTTCCTTCCTTCCTTTGTCAGAGAAACTAAAAAATGAATACTCATTTCTCCTAACTACCTTCCAGTGAGGTGTGGACTTATTATGTGTTTTGGGGAAATGAGAAATGAATGGATGTATGGTAGGAAAATTTTTCTTCCCAAATAAAAGATAGGCTTCTCAGGAAAAAAGACTTTTGTAGTTTCTGACTGTTTCTTTGCTTGGAATGAGAATGTGAAATATGGTGGCTGAGAAGGCATCTTTTTTATTTTAGGGATGAAAGGCACACATCAGAGATAGAGGGAGTGTAATACTTAAAAAGCTAAAATTGTTGGATATCTCTCAGGTGTTGCCTCAGCCTTTGACTCTCTACTCCCGGATTTCCCAAATGTGAAACTCTAACCCTCCTTGTGATTAAACTTCAATTAAACTGTGGTTAGTTGCTTTTTACTATCTTTAAATGCATTTCTAATAGAAAGAGATAGGAAAGCCCTGATAATGGAGTCAAGACACAATGGATCATATTATGAGAGCTCTTCTTTCTTTTGAGGGATCCCACTGTACTTTTCAAAGCTCCTTTTCCCCTGCTCTCATTTCTACATATATGAAATCCTAATATTATCCACAGAAACCTGAATGTCCATAGCTTATTCTATATTTTTTAGCAGAAATACATACCTGGATGCTACTTTCTTCAAAAACCGTATCTGAATAGTGATTTTAAAAAACAATATTATAATTATATTCATAATAGTGAATTATGACCAATACTTTTTTAACTCCTTCAAATATAATCTTACAGACACTTGTATTTTAGTGAGAAAATACTTCAATTGTCAGGAATTGAAACCTAGTGGTGGCACTGAACATTTTGTGGAAAAGTCACAAGGGAAGATATTTTGGGAAAGAGTGTCATTAAAAGGATATGAAAGACTATGGCCATGTATTGTCTCCCCTCAAACGGGTAGTCACTAATTCTATGCCCATGGAAAGAGGAGTTATTCTCTTATTGAGTTAAGAAAGTACATCTCTATATCTGTATCTTTCGAGTCAGTGTATTAAAAAAATTCAGGATTTTGTAGTAATCCTGTGGGAGATTGGGGTTGCAAATTGAGAAAGATAATGATGATACTTCTTGTCAATAAGAAAGAATAAAAGCTAATTTGTAATATCTTTAAGCACATATTATATCTAATGAAATGAAGTACATACACAGTAACTCTCCCTTATCAGTGAGGAATTAGTTCTAAGATCCTCAGTTGGTTGCAGTAACTGCATATAGTATCAAACACATCATACCCTATATTTTTTCTATCTGGTAACTGAGACAACCTCTAAGTGATTAATGAATGACCAGGTGGTATTTATAGCATAGATATGTTGGACAAATATGCCCTGGGCAGGAAGAAACAGGAGGGCACAAGGTTTTATCAGCTACTCAGAACAGCATGCAATTTAAAACTTATGAATTGCTTATTTCTTGAATTTTCATGTAATATTTTTGACCATGGTTGACCTCAAGTAACTGGAACCATGGAAAGCAAAATTACAGATAAGGATGGACTATTATATCAAAGAATTTCTTAAAAAAAAAAAAAAAACTAATAGTGAAAATAGTTTCTTGCTCACCAAAGACAAACTTATTACTCAAATAGTGTAGCTTAAATATTCATTTGACAATAATATTGAAATAGTTACAGCCAATGGCAATAATGATTAGACAAAAAGCATATAGGCAGTGGAACTCTTAAATACTAATACTATGTAAAACAATATGTATTAAAGTTAAAACACATCATCTGACAGGTGAAACAATTTCCTTCTCAGAGAATTCTTACCAATCAATGCTGTTAATTTAATAGAAGTTTCCTTAGAATGTATAGTGAAAAGAATTTGGGCTTTGGAATCAAACAGTCATGATTAAAATCCCTGATTATTTTCTTGGTAATTGTTTTCAGACATGTTACTTTGTATGTTTCCAGTTTAGCACCTATTTATAGGTCATCATCATATTTATCTTGTAGAGTTGTGTGATTATTAAGTGATACAATAATTATACAATTCTTATAACATTGTTATTCTCCTTTCTGAATCAGTAAGCAGGGAGCACTTAGGCTCAAAGTACTCTTCAATGTCAGTAACATTGTTCTCCATTGACTACTTATATTGAAAGAAATGGCCCAAAGCTCAAAATATGGTCCCAGGAATCCTCGGAGATCTTTAAAATCCTTTCAGCACTTACAAAAGATTCTGCATTTTTTCATTGCATTAGCTGTGTTAGGCCAGATTTTCTTTATACACTTCAACCAAAACAGTATATTTCAACAGCCTGAATAGAGAAGTAGTATGAGAATCCATGTGTCTTCTATCAGTCACATAGGAAAGATTTTTACAAAAATGAGAAGCAATAGTACTGTTATCAAAAATTTATTGTTTCTGTTTTGTGAAATCTAATTATTTTTTCTAAAATACATTATAAACATTAATATGTAATTGTATTGTCATTTAAAAATACATAAATATTGTAATTTTGTCTGTTTTAATTTCTGTAGATATTTTATTTCTATTCATTTTGATTGATTATACAAATTTCATTGATTATACACATTTCATTGTATGCAAAAAGCAATAATAATAATAAGTCAGACTAAGATAAAGTTGCTTTAAATTTACAAAATATTCTCTAAGGCTGATGGGATAACAAATCTACATTTTCTCATCACATGCCTCCCTTAGACTTTCTTCTTTAGGCTCTGAGCACAGGAGTTTGACTTGTATAGGCTGCATCATCTCTCATATTCTAACTCTTACATCTTTAGTTTGGGCTTGGCCAATAATGGCAGCAGTAGAAAAGTAATGAGCTAGAGAGAGAGAGAAACAGAGAGGATAAGAATTGGCTTCTTCCTCTTCTTGTTGCCAGGCTGCTGTTTGGACAGGAGTTGCTTTTCTCCATGTGATGGAAACTCTCACATCTGCCTCTTTAGTGTCAAGTTTCAAGTCCCTATGCTGCATTGCTCCTTCGAGTAGACACATAACAAAGGTATAAAGGCATTCGACCACTGCTGGTGTCACAGTGCTTCACCATCCCTTGATGGATCCTGTAATCCTATCTCTATTCCATGTAAATAGACGCTGTATTAAACTTTCATTAGACTATCTTGAGTTAACATTTGGGCATATCCTGCTAACTGGAACATCTGTTGTTTCAGAATCTTCCACACTCCAGTGTGATTTTCAGGCATCACAGGAAGAGGTTTTCCATCTATTAGGTTGGTATTTGGTAACTCAAACTGTTAAGAAAGGAACATTAAGGGCCCAACTTATTCCCACAATAAGGAAGGAGTTTTAATATTTTTTTAACTAACCAGTCAACCCAACAAGACTATTTCATACTTATCATCCTTTACATTTTATCAATAATACATGTAGAGCAAAACTTGAGCTGTTTTAGGTTTTCTTATAGTTTAAACAAATTAAGTATACAGTGTTGAAACCACAATGAGTAAATTACTTATTAGAAAGTGAATGTGAACTCATTGAATAGGTGTTTTTACTAAACAGAGAGGTGAAATGACAAGATACTTGTCAAATGATGATTCAAATGATATCTCTATAAGTTGAAGAAGGTATACTGTTAAATATTGCCCAACAATATTTGGACATCATTGGCATTGTCAAATGCTAACAACAATATTTTAAGTAATTTCCATACAGCCACACATTTTAGCTTCTTAAAAGCTTTATGAGGTAAGTTCTATTATTCTTCCAACTTGTAGGCAAGGACTTGATCACACAGAGATTGGGTGATCTCACAGTGTATGGCTGAACTACAATATAACAAGAGTTAAAAGTAATAAAAATGGCCCTTGCAGATGTTCCTTTCTTCATCTTTCTACATAAAGTTAATAAATTTCCAGATAGAGTTAGAAATTGACCTTGAGAGTAAAACTAAAATTCTATAACTTTCATAAGTAAATTTTTTTTAAATTTTACTCATTTATATTTTAGTCATAATTTTATGAGAATAAAATTTTAAGCTTCTCTCTTATTCTTTTATGAGAACAGAAAAATACCTATCAATGTAACATTATCACAATTAAATATAAGCAAAATAACAAATAAAAAGAATTACATGACACCTAAGAGATAGGTGAGTCACTGGCATTCCTAATTCACCCGTCCTCCATTGCTGCCTTTGTTTACTTTTCTTGACTCTATGGACATATCACCAGAAAGAGAAATGTGAACAAAATAATTACATCTGTGATAGTTTTCTTGCAGTAGAGACCCACAGTAACATAAAAGGAAATTTGCTAAATCAAGAGTCAGAAGAAACATTTGTACAAAAACAATTTTTTCTTTGTGATTTGGGGCATGTTATTCAATCTCTATGTGACCAAATACTTGTCTATGAGTTAGAAGGATAATAGAATGGAACTCACAGAACTTTCAACCTAGACCAGCTAGATCATCCAATAGAGTTGAACCTAGATCTTATGGAAGAGAAGATCTTATCTGGATAGGAGTGGGATGTGCACAGAAAGAGAACATTTCAAGGACTGGGTAAACTACAGCAAAGGAAGGTCTGGGTGTGGGGGAGCTGAGACCTTCTAAATACAGTGCTGAAGTTTGTGGAAAGAGAGTGATTATATTTTTTCTATTTAGATTAAAGACAGAATTTTTGAGAAACCCTCATCAAGTGTTTAATGTCAAGGTCACAGTTCCAGCTTCTGTAAAGTCACTGTCATTCATTTTTCCATAGTCTCCCATGCCAGAAGGAAAATGAAAGATAAAGAGAACTAAGTGAAACTGAAATCACATGACAAATTCACCTTGAAAATAGTCTGTGAAGAAATGCCTCAAAAAAGCCCTGCTCAGCCGGGCTTGGTGGCTCAGCCTGTAATCCCACGCTTTGGGAGGCTGAGGTGAGAGGATTGCCTGAGCCCGCGGGTTCGAGACCCGCCTGGGCAACTTGGCGAGACCTCATCTCTACAATAAATAAAAAAACCAGCCGGGCGTGGTAGCACGTGCCTGTAGTTCCGGCTACTCGGAAGGCTGAGGCGGAAGGATCACCGGAGCCCAGCAGGTTGAGGCTGCAGTGGCCGGGAGCGGCCACTGCACTCCAGTCTGGGCGACAGAGTGAGACCTCAACTCAAAAAAAAAAAAAAAAAAAAAAAGAAGAAAAGAAAAGAAAAGAAATCCCTGCTAAAAAAAAATGTTATCCACAGACAAAAAAATGAGTAACAAAAGGAGAGTGGTATATTTTGGCATGAAATTCTAATAGTTAAGAGAGTACAATTTAATGATATCTATAAGGCATACTATTCATGTTATATGTAATCCTTATATGAACTGTACAGTACTGGCACTTTTATCCATCTCTTACAGACTAGTTAACTGAGAAGTCACATAACTTGCACAAGTCTCATACCTATAAATAGCAATACTGACATAGGCATGACCATCATGACTGAAAAGTCTTGGCTCTTTCCACTCTAGCTCCTTTTTTTAGTTAGAAAATATAGTTTATTTAAAAATAAATTAGAGAGAGAAGGAGAAGATTCACCTACCCGAGGCGGGGGAGGGAACCCCACAGCCAGGAAGCATGGCTACAGCCATAGCTCAAGGAGCACATGGCCACACCAGAGTTTAGCAAGCCAATGGCCTTCACTTTAGGTCTTGCTAATGAAAATTGTTCCTTTAAAAGCAAAGTTCAGTGCTAACATGTGGATGACTCAAGAAGGGTAGAAGTTGTGAATTAAATTTCTAGGATAAGTAGAAATGTAACAAATATGTTACCTCAGACTTTATTTTTATTGAATTTTTAAACATTTGTCTAAGATTTAGTTTTTAATAAGTTGTTTCTTATGGAAATAGATAAATGCCCTTATCTATAATCGTTTGTGGGGCAAAATTCAGGATTCAGGGTAGGAACAAGAAGATATATCCACCAACCTTTAGTCTCAGAAAATGATTGTTCCTTAAAAGTTCATTGTACATAAACTTGACCACCTGATTTGTGAGAATATTCTTGAATTGCTGAAGTTGGACTCAATTTTATAGCTTGCACCATATACCAGGTTATTTTTAAGTGCTATACAGACATATTTAAATTGAATATCTCTACTGTTGAAAACCTAGAAACAGGCATTATAGTCCTCATTTACAAGTGAGAAATCTGAGGTTTACCAAGATTATACAACTTTCTTACCATTTTGCTTTAAGTAGCAACTGAAGGGGCAAAGATTTGAAAAACACATTTTTACATTATGACCTATATTTAGAATCCACTGAGAATATTTATATGTGATTACTACGTACCAAGGGATATGCTAAAGTCTTTACATCAAATCTCTCAATACAACACTCTTAATTAGGGATAATAATGATAATAGTGATGATAATGACATGGCTAAGATGAGGATGGTGATGAAGCAGGTGACAATTACTGTAATACAATTTATTTTATGGGTGAAGAACTTGGGTAAGCATCTCCACCTACCATGTCTTGCATGCTGTACTTAATAAGCTAAAGACTTGAGGGATCACACTGATTCTAGAATCTCCAGAAAATTTCAAATTTACCACTTTTAAGCATAAGCATATTTTCTTGCTCCATGCTGGTGACCACCTAAAGAGCATGGGGGAATGTTATATTTATTTTCATGGTTTAAAAAGCAGCTTCAAGTAACAAGGCTATTAGACCTAATTATCATTTATCTGTGGCAATTAGACTAATGACCTCCATTCTAAGAACTATTGCTTTGGCATCTCATGTATTCCATTACTCAAGCTTAGTTTTCCAGCTGTGATCATATGCTGACTGGGATATACATAAATGAAAATCAGCGAGTTCTAAATACCATAATATATGTATTGGATTGAAATTCAACACCTTAGAGATTTTATGAAAAATTATTTCCTGTTTAGAAATATTTTAATGACTTTGGCCCTGAAATGTTCTTAGATGGCCAATTCACGGAACAGCTAATGACATTACATGAAAAAAAAAATAGTTGTTATTGAGCACTGAAAATGATAATATATAAATTTTAAAATAGAGTTTAAAGATTTTAGGGTTTAAACAAAACATTGTATTATATAATGACACTGACAAACTCATGCATTAAGTCAACATTTATATTGTGTTTCATTTGATCCATTGAGACTGTATTTATCTCCTCCTTTTTCCTATTGTTTATGTAGCACTATAGCATAAGCTCACTTTTTTTATATGTATGTGGATAACACGTTTGCTCCTTATCAATTAGTTCACTGCTTTCACTTTGCTGCTTGTGAATTTTAAAAAAGGTATACAATGGAAAAGTAATATAATTAAATTGATATGCATATATAGGGAAGGCTACTAAATTTATATGGTGTTAGATGATACAGATATGTATACAGCATATGTTAGATGTAAATAGGAACAGAAAGATTATAATACTGATTTATTTCAGCAAGGAAAATGGAATAGTTTCATTTTTCTTTTTTTACCACTTCTAAAGATACAAAAAAAAAAAAGTGTTTGAATGTTACAAATTATCTGAGAACACAAATCAGTTACTGTGTATACAGACTCCAGACATGTGAAAACAATAACTTATATAAAAATAAATTTAGTCCTAGATGTGAAGATGAATAAATAAATAAATTAGAAAAATGTCAATTTTTCTAACTCTTTTAACATTTTAGAACATGTATTGTAAATAGGAAATATGTAGCCCCAAGGACTCATCAAAGAATTACGTTCCATAAAGAATTCACTTATCAATAACTGTGTAAAATATTTAGAAGGTGGAAGCAGAAGAATTGCTTGAGGCCAGCCAGGAGTTTGAGACTGGCCTGGGCAACCCAAATGAGAACCCCATCTCTACAAACAGAAAAAGTTAGCTGTACGGTGTGGTACAAACCTGTAGTCCCACTTACTTGGGAGACCAAGACAAGATGATTGCTTGAACCCAGGAGTCTGAGGCTGTAGTAAACTGTAATCATGTCACTGCACTCCAGCCTGGGTCACAGAGTGAGACCTCAACTCAAAAAAGAAAGAAATAAAACAAACAAATTCAAATGTACCCTGCCTTGGCCCTCTCCCCCTGTTGGAAACCACTGCTACTAC
The DNA here is from genome assembly GCA_963574415.1 of Tarsius wallacei. NCBI lineage: Eukaryota > Metazoa > Chordata > Mammalia > Primates > Tarsiidae > Tarsius > Tarsius wallacei. Next base: position 25,744 of record CAUYQG010278417.1, read on the forward strand.
TGTTAGGATTATGCCATATAGTGTGTTCAGAAGGTCATGCTTACAGGAGTGAGAGGATTAAGTTTAAAAGCTAAATCACATTTGAGAGAAGGAAAAACTATCATCATCTTCTATAGGCCTTGTGGAATTTTATTTAAGAAAGCATTTTCAAATTAAAATATAATGTCATTTTTTTTCTTTTTTTTCTTTTTCTTTTTTTTTTAATTATAAAGATGTGGGGTACAATTCATGGTTACGTATACAAACATTGATTATGCAGGTACCCTTGTTGATAAAGTATGCCCCTCCCTCTCCTAGCAGTTTCCTTCAACAGTCAATCCCAACCCCCTCCCCTGAGAGTTTCCCATTACTGCCAATCCCTTTCTTATAGTATTATAACTGTTCAAGGTCTGCTTATGAGTGAGAATATTGGTACTCTGTTCTTTGTTTCCGTGATAGATCACTGAGTATGATCGACTCCAAATCTAACCAAGTTGCTGCGAAGTCCATATGTTTGTCTTTCTTTATGGCTGCATAATATTCCATTGTGTATATATACCACAAGTAGTCAAGATTCCTGCAGCATCTCACTTCCTTAAGGGACCAGATTAGCTCATACAATTATCATCCTAAAGGACAGGTAGGTCTTTGGAGAACACTAAAATAACTTGAAAACTATTGCAAGACTCAGATGAGAAGAGTGACATCATCAGTTTACATTAAAAAGAATCCTTTGTCTGCTATCTGGACTATAGCATGTAGATGGGGAACAAATGTAAATGTAATATTAATTAGGAAGGTAGATTAGAATTAATGGTTGCTCAGGTCGGGATATTAGCAGTGGAAGTGGGCGGAAGGCATTATATTTGGGTTTAATTTGAAATTCAAGAAAAGAGGATTTGCTGATGAAATAGATAAGTGGCGTAAGAGAAAGAGAATTCAAGGACAACTCCAAGTGTTTTGACCTTCGTACCTGGAAGAACATAGTTAGCATCAGATGGGAATTAGAAAAGTTCAGGAAAAGCAGGCTTGAGAGAGAATACCAGAAGAGAATTCAGTTTGCGTTAAGTTTACAAAGTCGACCTACCATCCAGGTGGAGATATTGAGAAGCCAATTGTCAAATAATAATAGTCTATACTTAGAGATGGCTATAAGAAATAACTCTACTAACTGTGTTGGATTGCACAACAGATACCTAAAGGAGATGATTATGATGCCTCAAGTACACTGAATGTTAGGTCAGTTGATATAAAATTCATCACCACATTTCTAGCTTCCAACCTGTAGGTACATGACAAACAATGATGGGCAGGTTACTGGGCACTGGCAGTTGTAATAAGGACTCAAACAAAAGCTATAAAAAGCTTTATAAAATGCAATTCAATCAAATTCATCGATTCCTATTATGTCAAAGTGCTAGCTAGGCCTAGTTCACCAGAAAAATAGAAAATAGAGGAAATCACACCTGCTGATCTCTCAGACCCTGGGAGAGCTTTTGTGCTTTAATGGAATCCACATAGATCAAGAACAGGAATCAACTTGAAACTAATAGCAAAGACCTCTCTTTGCACTCAGTGGCCTGGATGTGAGAAGCCTATAACATTGAAATGTCTGTAAAAGGGTACTCAAGAAAAAAGAGAAACTTCTTGCATTGACCATCCCCCTCCCCCTGGAGACTTTTATCTACACTAATTCATTTAAGGTGACCAGATATTTTTGTGCTGCTAAACCAAATGACCATGCCTTATTCTTCACCTTTCTTGACTTAACAGCATCATTTGGCACGGTTGGTAGTTTTCTGCTTGAAATATTTTCCTCATTTGGCATCTGGAACAACACTCTCTCTGTGGCTGTTCCTTCTCAGTGTCTTTTATTGATTTCCCAGTCTCACCTCCACTGCTGCCTAATTGTTTTATTCAAAGGCAGTTACTTCCTTCTAAATTTACCCTCCCAAAGTCCCTGAAACCTACTTTTTCCTTCTATCAAATATTCAATTCATATGTTTTTTAACTCTGACTTGAAAGTACATTTAAGCCGGGCTCGGTGGCTCAGCCTGTAATCCCGCACCTTGGGAGACTGAGGTGAGTGGATTGCCTGAGCCCGCGGATTCGAGACCCGCCTGGGCAAGCGAGACCTCATCTCTACAATAAATCAAAAAATTAGCCGGGCGTGGTAGCGCGTGCCTGTAGTTCCAGCTACTTGGAAGGCTGAAGCAGAAGGATCGCCGGAGCCCAGCAGGTCGAGGTTGCACTCCGGTCTGGGCGACAGAGTGAGACTCCAACTCAAAAAAAAAAAAAAAAAAAAAAAATAATACATTTAGAATCCACCCTCTTCCAATCATGCAAGGTGAAGAAATCCTAGAAATCTACTTTACAGCATAGTGCCTATAGTTAAAAATATTGTATTGCATACTTAAAATTCTGCTAAGAGGATTGATCTTATATCACATGTTCTTATCATTATAATAATAATAAAAGAGATCAGGAGGAAACTTTTGGAGGCAATGAATATGTTTATGGCATGGATTGTGCTAGTTCTACCAGAGTATATTCATCTTCAAATTCATCAAATTACATAAAGTGAATTGTTCAGTTGTTTCTATGTTAAGCATGACTCAATAAAATATTTGTTTGCTTTTTTAAATAATCCAACCCCATCCAATACTTCCACTCCTATCATGGTCTAAACAATTACCAGCTTTAGTTTATGCATGTGTAACTGACTTCTAAAGTGATTTCCTGCCAGGGCTTTACCCTTCTTCCCAATAGTCTCTTCTTAACATAGCACCAAAGTGCTTCTTCAAAAATGTGAGTCAGATGATTTTATTCTTTTGCTCAAAATCTGTCAGCAGTTTCTCATTTAATTCATGAATGATCCTACATAAATTATTCTCTAGGTAGCCTTCAGATATTATCTCTATTGCTCTCATTCTTATTCATTTAGCTTCACCCACACTGGTTTATTATTACTTCTGAAATACCCTAAATGAGCTCCACATCTCAAATGCCTCAGAACATTTATTCTTGCTGTTGTCTCTAACTAGAATGATCTTTTTCCAGACAATGCTGTGTGACTCACTTCCCTCTTTCTTCAATTATCTGCTCATATATTTTCCTCTGCTCAGCGATTCCAACTTTGAGACCCAACATAAAGTAGCAACCGTTTCCCAGCACAGCAGCACTTTTTCCTGTACATGCTTTTTCTCAGTACCACATATCTCCTAGAAAAATATCATGTACATATATATTAAGTAATATCTCATAATCCTCCCACTAGAATGTAAATATCATCAATTCAGTGTCTTTGTTCCCAGCGAGTAATTGCTAAACTGATGAATAAATTCTTCTTTGAAATAGTAACTGTGTTAACTTTAATAACTCAACAGGGTATATGTCTCTCCTAATGTTTTTGTTAGAAAAAAATGTTTCTAAGCCTATTATTAGATTTAATACCCAGGTGGTCAGGTAGTAGTTTTTGTCCCCTCTGTCTATCCCTATGAAACCCAGTGCCGTGTCATATCTAGCTGGGGCTCTTTAAATTTTCATATTATCTTGACTGGTGAGGATTTGAGAATTATATGCAAATGTGAAAAGTCTAGTAGTGTTTTCGAGTTTTTTTTTTTTTTTGGAGTCTCACTCTGTCACCCAGGCTGGAGGGCAGTGGCACACTCCCAGCCACCGCAGCCTCGACCTGCTGGGCTCCGGCGCTCCTTCCACCTCAGCCTTCCAAGTAGCTGGAAGGCATGTGCCACCATGCCGGCTAAATTTTTTGATTTATTGTAGAGATGAGGTCTCATTAAGTTGCCCAGGCGGGCCTCGAACCCATGGACTCAGGCAATTCATTCAACTCGGCCTCCCAAAGCGAGGGATTACAGGCTGAGCCACTGAGCCCGGCCTTTTCAAGTATTTAAAACCAGCAGAGACAGGAGCATTTAAAGATATTATGAAATATGTCATTTTATCACCTGTATCTTTTCTATCTTCATTACCATTTTGTGGTTGTAGTTAACATTTACTGAAAATGTGCTGCAAACTATTCACTTCTCCTTCCTCTATATGTACTAAACCTATTTAATTCTCTCAACTTCACCTACTTATTTCATAGATTACTTTTTACATGTTATAGATGATGTAGCAAATAATTTGACTCAGAATTTTGGTAAAACACATCCAAACTGAATGTGATTAGTATTTAACAGAAATTCACATAATAACCACTAGCCAACCCCCAAATCTACAGTTATTAAAAGAGAGCCTGCTGTGGTGGATGGGGAATGGCAAACTCACAGCTTGGCATATCCTCAGCAGCCTGGGCAAATCCAATCCTTGCCAAAGAACTCTAAGTGTTCATCAATTATGTAATTCACAATGTTGGCTCACAAACTATCTATTTAGCCAGACATACTGGAAACTATCTAGTCATTTCAGTCTTCTAAACATTGAATAGCCTTACCTAATTACTCATTTTAATTACTTATTGTCTGTTGACCGTAAATCAGGAGGTTTGGGGAACAGGTGTCACCATCTAAAATATGGCTTCCTTTCATTTACCTTTTCATCTGCTGCCATGGTTTGCAAAACATGTGGGTGCTAGGTCAATAAACCTTACCAGAATGGTTTGCAGTCAGGCATACCAAGCAAGTATCAAGAAACATCTAAGTTATAATTGCAAGAGATGTTTCTAGGAAAAGCCAGATGAGTCATCAGCATTCCACAGCTCGCAGAGAACTGAAGTTTCTCCTAATGAAGGCAGCCCATATAACACAAGGTTAAGTTTCTCTTGCAAGAGGAAATAATTCACCTTGCCTAATTTATAAAAGAAAAAAATGGGAGTCATCTGTCTGACGAGTAGTTCAGCTGCTGGCACCTTTCTTACACAGCCTTTTTCAAGAAATAATCATAGGGAAAAACAAATGGACACAGAGAATCAATGAAAAAAACTGAGTGAAGGCATTAGCTGCAACTATCCATAGAATGCTGATGTTTTTATAACTGAACACATCATTTTTTATTAAAAAGCGGGGTTTATAAAACTTAATGATCTAATGTCACCTTTAATTTGGCCCAAAGTCTATTATCTTTTTTAAAAACTTCAGATTCAGGTGATACACATGAGTATTTGTTAAATGGGCACATTGTGTAGTGGTGGAGATTGGGTCTCAGGTGGCCCATTCCCCTAACTCCCCACCCGCTTATTGGTGTCCCAGTCATCTATTATTTTCATCTTTGTGACTGCTGAGCTCCCACATAGGACTAAGAACATGCGGTGCTTGGTTTCTGGTTCTGAGTCCATTTACTTAGGATGATGCTCTCCAGCTCCATCCATGTTGCCGCAAAGTACATAATTTCATTCTGGTATATGACCACATAGTGTCCCGTGGTGTATGTATACCACATTTTCATTATCCACGGATTAACTGATGAGCATTTAGGTTGATTCCACATCTTTGCAATTGTGAATTGTACAGTGATGAACATGTGGGTGTAGGTGTCTTTTTTACATAATGACCTCTTCCTTAGGAAAGATACCTAGTAGTGGGATTGCTGGATCAAATGGTAGACCTACTTTTAATTCTTCGAGTAATCTCGATACTACTTTTCATAGAGGTAGTACTAATTTACGCCCCCACCAACAATGTATACGTGTTCCCTTTTCTCCGCATCTGGGCCAGGATCTATTGGGTTGTTTTTGTGGGTTTTTTTTTTTTTTTTTTTAAATAATAGCCATTCTGACTGATGTAAGGTGGCATCTCATTGCTTTAATTTGAATTTTCCTGATTATAAGTGATGGTGAGCATTTTTTCATATGTTTGTTGGCCATTTGTATATTTTCTTTTGAGAGATGTCTATTCATGTTGTTGGTCCACTTTATAGTAGGGTTATTTCCTTTTTTCTTGCCGATTTATCTGCATTCTTTGTAGATTCTGGATATTGCTCCCTTGTCAGATGATATATAATTTGCAAATATATTCTCCCATTCTGTAGGTTGCCTGTTGATTATTTTCTTTGCTGTACAGAACCTTTTGAGTTTAATAAGTCCCATTTATTTATTTTTGTTTTAGTTGCATTTGCTTTCAGGGTTTCAACCATACATTTTTTTTTTTTTGCCTAGGTCAATGTCAATAAGAGTTTTTCCTAGGTTTTCTGCTAGAATTTTCATGGTTTCAGGCCTGATGTTTAAATCTTTCCTCCATCTGGTCTGTGTGACTAAGCAATAATTATATAAAATATTATTTAAATATTTTAAAGCCTTATCTTCAATTGCAATTTTAGGTTCTTCAAAAAGATAAACAAATGCCGAATTCAGTTAACTCATTCATGAAACTTATTCACTTTCTGATTTGCATTTTTGGCTTTTAGAGACATATCTGTGTGACCTGATGGTTTTTGCATCTTGATGTCTTCCATTAAAGCTAAAAGTAGACTTTAATGTCACTATAATGCAAAGCCACATTTTAGCCATAATCAGCAACTGACTGCCTGTAAAAGAAGGTTTGTAATAGTTTTTAATACAATGCCACATTGATCATTGGCATCATAGATAGAAGACAAGAAGTCTCATGAGTGATATTGTAGTTGCATAATTCTCACCAAACTGAGCTCAGAGACAGAACCCTGCAAGTTAGGAACCTGTTTTTTGTTTGTTTGTTTGTTTGTTTTGGAAAGAGGGTTATTTGTTTGTTTGTTTAACCATCCAGGGATATGCCATTAAGGCATGAGGATAAATGCTTCTTTTTCTACTAGTGATGGTCTACTTACTTACTATGTGTGAACTTTTTTTGTTTCGTTCTCTAAACCAAAAAACAACCAAAAAACTGTATTTCTCTTATCTGTAAATTCATTTATGGCACTTCATAATTCATCTCCATTTGGGGTGAACTAGCTGAATAGTCATGTCTGGGTTTCCATATCGTAAAAATTAGAACAAAAAATATATAAAGACCTATACAGCACCCAGTATAAATGATCTCTCAAAAGTCATTATTAATGCTGTTCAATTGTTTAAAAGGAACTATTGCACAGGAAAAAAATCTTATTTGTTCAAAATACTGTACATAAGAACATTTCCTCACTTCTTTCTCCCCATTCAGGCTCTCAATATTTGATCTCTTGACGAATAACTATTCTTCGCAACCAAGAGCGTCACTTTCTAAATTACTACTCTCAAAAAAGGGGAAGTTTGGGGAATCTCCTAAAAGCTTCTACACTCCAGATTCTATGAACTTAAGCCCAGATCTTTAACATTTTAAGAAAGAAGTTTTTCTTGCACACTAAAGAATTTTAAGTTATAAAAATTCAAATCAGTGATGTTAAGAGTTCTATTCCACCAAAGAATCCTGAGGTGAAATTAGGCATATATCTAAACTGTACAGGTTTACTCAATCTCAGCAACTACTTCATGATTCAGGCTTGCATTACTGGTTTTTCTCACACTTATCCATACATCACTCTCTCTTCTCTAACCACTGTGCAATTTGCACACATTTCCAGGAACCCTAACATTTACAAATTGGCTATTTTCTAATTTGATATTAACCACAATTATCTGCTAACATAAAAACATGCATATCGTTGTCAAAATGAGAACTAGATAGTAAGAATATGTGTTGACATTTTAAAATTGTTCAAAAGCTGGCAAAAACATACACTTGTGAAAGGATACCTATTCAACAAATGGTGCTGAGAAAATTGGACAGCCACATGCAGAAAAATGAAACTGAATCTCTGTCTCTCACCATGTACAACAATTAACTTAAGGTGATTAAAGACTTAAATGTCAAAACGGAAACCATAAGAATTCTAGAAGTAAAGCTTGGAAAAACTTGCCTGGACATTGGCCTAGGCTAATAATTTATGGCTAAAATCCAAAAGCGAATGCAACAATAACAAAAATGAATGTGACTAAATTAAACTGAAAATCTTCTGCAAGCAAAATAAATAATCACAGAGTAAATAGGCAACCTACAGAATGGGAGAAAATATTCACAAACAATACATTCAACTAAGGACTAGCATCCAGAATCTTCAGAGAGCTCAGGAAAAGAAAAATCAACAAGAAAAAGACAAATGCACGCATTAAAAAGTGACTAAACAAACATATGAGAAAAATGTTCAACATCACTAATCATCATAGAAATGCAAATTAAAATCAAATGAGATACCATCTTACACCAGTCAAAATGGCCATTATTAAAAAATACATATATAGATGTTGGCCCAGATGCAGAGAAAAGGTAACAGCTTATACACTGTTGGTGGGAATGTAAATTAGTACAACCTCTGTGGAAATTAGTATGAAGATATCTCAAAGAACTAAAAGTAGATCTACCATTTGATCCAGCAATTCCACTGCTTGGTATCTACTCAAAGGCAGAGAGGTAGTAATATACAAAGATATCTAAACTCACATGCTTATAGCAGCACAATTCACAATTGCAAACATGTGAAAACAATCTAAATGTCCACTAATTGATCAGTGGATAACACACACACACACACACACACAGACACACACACACACACACACACACACACACACACTCACATGCATACACACCATGGAATACTATTCATCCATAAGAAATAACAAAATAATGTACTTTTTGGCAGTTTGGATGGAACCAGAGACCATTATCCTAAATGAAGTAATGCAGGGATGGAAAGCAAAATATCACATGTTCTCACTTATAAGTGGGAACTAAGCTAAGGACTTGCAAAGGTATATGAAACATTATGATGGGTACTGGAGACTCAGAGCAGGGGGGAATGGGAAGAAGGGAAGGGATGAAAAATTACCTATCAGGTATAATGTGCACTAATGGAAGTGACAGATACATTAAAGCCCAGACTTCTTCACCATATAAACAAAAATTATTTGTACCCTTAAAGCTATTGAAATAAAGAAAATTTAAAAATTTAAGAATTAAAGCTGGTTGATATAATTCAATACCTTAACTCACATAAACTTTTTGTAATTAGTCAGTCTAACCTATAAACTTTTAAACTAATACAAAATTCGACATTCCTCCCACAATCTTCTTCTTAATTTTTAATACCACATACTTTATTGTTTGACGACATTTTTTCTATTTCTCACTTCCAGCCTGTCATAGCTTCCTAGTAGGTTTATACTGCACACACTTGATATTCATGAAACCATATTTGAAGGTCTTTGTATATTTGCTTGGGCTCCAAATTCTCTTTGAAATCTTATTTCTGTCTGGCAATATATAAACTGATCATATTACATCTTAAGCTTTTCCAAATTTCATTCACATTTTCTAATTTGATGAGAAAATTTGGACCCAGCTGGTGCTTTTCTTAAAATACGTTAACTAATTACTGTTTCTTATTGTCATAGAGTATACATGAATGTCTTGTTCTTCTCTATTACCTTAGCTCATGTAAAATTTTATTTTATTTTATTTTTGAGTTGGAGTCTCAGTCCATCGCCCAGACTGGAGTGCAGTGGCCGCTCCCGGCCACCGCAGCCTCGACCTGCTGGGCTCCTGCGATCCTTCCGCCTCAGCCTTCCGAGCAGCCAGAACTACAGGCGCGCGCTACCACGCCCGGCTAATTTTTTGATTTATTGTAGAGATGAGGTTTCGCCTGCCCAGGCGGGTCTCGAGCCCGCGAGCTCAGGCAATCCACTCACCTCAGCCTCCCAAGGCGCGGGATTACAGGCTGAGCCACCGAGCCCGGCTTTATTTTATTTTTATTTATTTTTAATCTAAACTTTGGCTTAAAACCATTACTTTTTTATACTTATTTTCATTTACATCTCCCTTGACAAATTTTGGTTTTGTCTTTAATTGGTTTGGTTAAAATATCTTTTACAAGAATGTCAAATTTTTTTAAAATTTTCTTTGTTTGTCTATTGCATTTACTTTATAATCCCTATACTATACAATGCTTATGCCTATGTGAAAAAAATGTCTGTACTAGATGGAACAGATAAACTTATTAATTGATAAAGGATTTGGTTTTAAAACCAAACACAAAAACTGGAAATAAGTTTGTTTCTCAGGCCACGGAACACTGAAGTCATTCAGGGTATATAAATGCATATTGCATACATATGGCATACATATATACATATATATGTATACCATGTGCAAGCATATGTATGAATGACTCCAATATTCATGTTTGTGTATAAATGCATCTTGCACATATTTATGTATCATACATATCATGTGTGCATATTTTTATACACGCAATTATAATATTTCCAGTTAAGTTATAAGCAACTCTAATGCAGAGAACTTTTGCTTTATGGTATCTTTTAGGCCCAATTTAAACAAAAGCTTCTTCATTACTCCAGACTGCATCTTTCTCTGTGAGCTCTCACAGCCCTCTTATTTCATCTTCAAATTTGTCCATGCGTACATCTTAGTTTTTTAACTTGCTAATATACTCTTTGAAGTCAGAAACGTGATAATTTACTTTTACATTTCCTCATGGTATGCTGTGTACTTTAAACATTTGATTAAAAATGAATAAAATTATACACATTTCTTAAGTATTCGTATTAAGAAAAAATAATGTCTTTTTTTCTTAAAGGTTGAAACAACTTTGCCATAATTGATGAATGTTTTATTTACATTTCAATATTCTGTCTCCCACATTTCCATAGATTCTGACCTGAACTTATCAAAATAATTAGGATGTAAACAAATGAATAAAATGTGTATTAAATTTACCAACATGATATTAGCATTTTCTGCTATAGTTGCCACTAAGGCACAGTAGACACAGATCGTATAGACCCCAAAGATCTTCACCAAAGGAAAAAGACATATGAGCAACCACAGGGCAATAGTGAAAATAGTAGGGAGCAGTGTGCTTTTATTTTTTCTTACTTCTACCACCACCTCAAAGCAAGGAAGCCACTGTGCATGAGCTTGCTGGAAACCCAGTTGTGTTCATGTGACACAGATATTTGTTAAATCACTTTAAGTTATATAAAAATGAACATGTGTTTGGAAAAATGTTAAAATATAATATCTAAGGTCTGATTTGATAGCTATTTTAGATACCATTGATGTACACATATTCTCTTAAAGTATTAGTTTATTCGTTTGTTTTGTGTCTTTTCAGAACTTTATACTGTGTGTGTATACATATATGTATACGTAAAGTGTATGAATATAAATATATTTATATATATTAAATATATAAATATTTAATACTGTATATACAAATATATATAGCATATATACACTATTATATAGTTATACATATATAATGTATATATGTACGCACATATGGGGGATAGAAAGATATATTACATATATCTGAAATATGAAGTATTAGCTTACAGGTTATTGTTCATTTATCTCTCGACCATTTGACTCTTGTTTATCTTAATAGCCTCTCTTTCTTTCTTCCCACTACAGTTCATGGTGAGGACTGTTCAATTAATAAGCATAATGAAAATTTTGTTTAAAAATGTTGACTTGTTTGAGGGTCCTACAAGTAGCAAATTGACTCTTATTCTGCCTTCAGAAATCATTTTAACAACCTCCTCTCCAGTTATACATCCTGGAAATGACCAGAATCTCTTGCATCTATGTAGGTTACAGATATGTACAAAGGAATAGCAGGTGCAGTGAAAATTCTACCTCACTGTACCCTCTGTGCAAGCAAAAAACTGTTATTAAGTTTAGAAATTTATTTTTAGATATGTAAAGATTTCTGTAACAAATAGATGATTCTTATTTTTCTTTTATTGCTCAATTTACACTGAGAAGTAATCTTAAAAGTTCATTGGCAAATCTCTGTTCATAATATCAGAATAATTGAATTTTTAAATTTAAATATATCAATGTCACAATAGGGAAGTAATACATTTATACAATAAATTGTAACTTTTAAAAACATGGATATTTAAAAAACCATTTATGGCAAATAATATAGATTGTTATATATGGTATCTAGTAATATAGAAAAAAATCACCAAACCTCTGTAACCAATTACCAGCTGTGTTATCTGCTATAGTTTGAGTTTTTAAATAATAAAAGCAAAACAATGGTTTTGACCTTGAACGATAGGGATTTGAACTGCACTGGCCCACTTTTTACAAATTTTCTTTCACCTCTGCTGCTCCTGAAACAGCAAGACAGACTCTTCCTCTTCCTGCTCTTTCTCAGCTTACTCAATGTAAAGGCGATAGGGATGAGGATCTTTATATGATGCACTTCACTTAATGAAATATATTTTCTCTTTCTTATGTTTTTTAATAACTTTATTTTCTCTAGCTTACTTTATTGTAACAGTATATAACACATATCATATAAAATATGTGCTAATCTACAGTGTAAGCAATCAGTAAGACTTGTGGTCAACAGTAGGCTATTTGTAGTTACACTGTGGGGAAGGCAAAAGTTATATGCAGACTTACAACTGCACAGAGGGTAGGTGACACCAAATGTTCAAGGGTTAACTGTATTAACAAAACTCTTTATATATTCAAAGATTTCAGAAAATAAAGCTTATCTTATAAACTCAGTGCTTTGATTTTACCATGACAATCTGACTAAAGCAGCATTTGAAAGAATACCTGAACTTTTTTTCTCACTGTTTAATAGCTTAATATTATGTACAGTGAAGTACTTCAAGATTACTCTGCTTTCAAATGGTTCTGTGATTTGATCCAACCAACTATATCAGCTTCACTTGACTTCCCTTCAGCCACTCTAAATTAGAGACCAAGCCCTATACATGTCACCTTAATCTCACTCATTGTCATTTCATGACAATGTTGTGCATTTAATATTATAATATTTTAAATTACATTTGCCAGGTCACTTCTGCCAATATTTTTTAACTAAACATTTTATACATATATAAAATTTCATGAGCCAACCCCCAAATTTAAAAAGTAATTAGTTTCATAAATATTATGCTTTACTATTCTTTTAAAAATATGTTTTAGAATAACATTTTTTTAAATCATGGAAATTACATATTTTAGAAAGTTCTTGTTTATGAGTGAAATGTAACCTGTATTTCAGATAAATGTGTAAGGTCTGAATTTTACTATCTTTTCAAGTGTGACCAGCTTTTACTTTCATCAGTATCATTTCAGCTCTGGAGAAAGCTTATTCTTATTCTAAAGGCAGCATGCTATTTATTAATAAGTTTGTTAGACATTTTGAAACAGGTTAAAGTAATAAGTGGGATGCTTATTATTGCTTAATTATTTGACTATTCTTTTGATGCAACTACCAATACAGTTTTGAAAACCTCCATTTACTTCTCTCATTCCATTTCTGTGTCCTCATGTAAAAGTTCTTATTAAGACCAATTTGTTTTATGCACTGACAATCATGTTGAAAAGTCAGCAGGAAATATAAATCATCCAATTATTCCTATTGAGGAAACAGCATGAGAGTGTTGATAGATTTAGAATGATGATTTGTGCAGCTTGCATCACTGTGCAATCTGAGGGGCTTTGATGACTTGATTCAGATTTGAATCTGCTGTTCTCTCCTTTGTTCTGTAGGAGATTATTTATTCCTACACACTCCGGAATGTACAAGATGATGGGTGAAAAATACAGGAGGTAAAATGAAATAAATTATGGTGTGGGCCTTCTAGTGGAAAAGCATCTGTTGTTGAAACAGATGAAGTTTATCAATCTGGAGTAATTATCAATGCATTCTAAAAATCAATGTCAACTAAGCCACTTTTTGTGTCAGAATTTCCCCTAATCGGATTTATTAGAGATGTTAGAGTACACAAAATAATGATCATCTCCTTAATTGAAACAGCCTGAAACCAAAAACCATACCTCTCCACCCTCTGATACAGACATCGGAAGAGAAACTGCTCATTAAAAATCTGGAGAAGTGGATAAAAATTGGTGTCGTTCTCTGAAAAGTTAAAAACTCAATGTGTTACACAACTTAGAGACTTTTAATAAAACACTGTTGAAGACAGCACAGCTGTTGCTTTGAAATGCAACATTATTTTCTGTGTTGTCTTAATGTTAGTCTTTGATAATGAATAAAGAAAACAGCCAATTTAAAACTCAGGGATGTCCTTCGTGAACAGAAAAAGTTGAGTGGCACACTGAGAGCAATTAGAGGAAAGTATATGTCATTGTAACACTCCAGATGGTTTACAGAACTTTCTCAATAGTGGTGCACTATTCCCACTGAGAACAGGGACTAGGCTGACCTTAACTTTCACCAAAGGAGCTGGATATACATTTACTTAAAAAAAAAAAAAAATATATATATATATATATATATATATGTATATATGTATATCTATATTCTATGTTCTAGTTTTATTCTAAGTTCTTGAATATAGAAGAAGAAAGATTCCATTCATGGACTAAATGGTGTACTGAGAAAAACAGTCAAACTCTGGTACAGATCTTACTTCTATATTGGTATATTGTCACACAGACTCTGGCAAAAGAACTTCTCTCTCCTATTCTAGCTATGTTCCTTTGCACAACAAAGTTAGCAGGTTATAGAACCGAAAGACCTTGCCCACTCAGAGTCTGTATTTCCTCCCCCCACCCCTTTCTTCTTCTAGATACCCAGGATCTTTCATGTCCTGTCTAAATAACCTTTAGCATTCTTCCAGTAATTCAATGGGCATCATACCTAGCTCCATGTTCTCAAGGGCACATAATGAAGCCAGTAGCCATATGCTTACAAGAATGGCCAAGAAATGGTTGTTTCTCTCATGCTGTGGCTAAAGCTTAGATCATGAGGACTAGAGTTTCTAAGATATTAGGAGTAGGAAGAAAAGGAACGTGGAATATTAAGCCAGGAGAAGGGGCCAGCTGCCTTTGCATCATCATGACTTTGTGAATGTCTGTCTAAACTTGTGCCTGGTTTCAAAATTGCTATTCACATATATTTGTCAGGAAGGTAAAACATAATTTTAATAATTTCTTATTTTGATTTATAACTTTAAAGAATTTAGGCTTATGATATGTGGATCATTCCCATTTATTCACTAGACCAAACAAATGTTAACACTGGACTTATTCAGCTACTAGATTTTCTCCCACCTCCATTTCAAAGATAATTTTCTTTGTGGTTAATAGAATAATTTGACTATTTTTTTTTGAGTCACAGTTTCACTCTGTTACCCAGGCTATAGGTCAGTGGCAGGATCCTTGAATTCTGGGGCTCAAGCGATCCTTCTACCTTAGCCTTTTGAGTAACCAAGACTACAGGCATGCACTAGCATGCTCAGCTAATTTTAAAAATTATATTTTATAGAGATGAGATCTCACTATGTTGTTGAATCTAGTTCCAAACTCCTGGGCTCAAGCAATTTTCCCACCTTGGCCTTCCAAAATGTCGGAATTACTAGTGTGAGTCACCATGCCCAACTAACACTGACTAATTTTAAACAAAAAAGTTTTCATTATTTTTCTTCTACTCAATAACATTAACATTTATGGAGGTATATTCTGCCAGGAAATTTTCCAGTTTAATCTATCAATTTGCCCTCTCACAGTGCTTAATTTTGTTCTCTCTGATGTGCCATCGTCTTATGCACAGGTTCTTTATTCTCCAACTAAGGAACAAGAAGGTCTTGATAATATGTCCTCTTCTGGTTTATTTTATAATAGTTCTTTCTCAAAAATGAGTAGAAGACAAATAAATGGAGAAGGAAGAGGATGAAAAGAAGAAAAAGTAAAAGAAGTAGTTATGTCTATAATGATGTGAACAACTGCTTCTGTTCACTTCTAACCCAAACTATTAATATAAGATGTGTGTTTAAGATGGGTACTATAGCCAAAGATTAAATCTCCAATAAGCTGTCTCCCCTTGGATGTGTCATTGCTCTTAAAACTCATATATGGTTATTGTTTGAGCACTTAATACATTCAGGACTCTGGGCTGTATCTTTTAGAGGAGAAGAGTTAAAATAATATGCATGCTTTAAAAATTTACAATGAGAGTGATTTTATGCACTTTTCTATTTCTCATTGATAACTTTCCTATTTTTATTTTATAATCCCAATATATGACACTTCATTTCCCCTTACATCTCCATCCAAACAAAAACTAAAGTCTGTTTTATGTTTCTTTGTTACTCTTATATTAGACAGAAGTACCTTTTTTCTCTTTACCCAAATTACTACCGCAGCAACATGGTTATTATAATTGCATCCTGGGACAAGAGGCAAGATGGCAATGGAACTGGTCAGAGTGTGAGAGTCTCTGCAAAAGTGAGTGTCTGTAAAGACAGTCTGTCTGAGTAGGTGTGTGAAGCGGGTGAGTGAAAGTCTGTCTGAGGGGAGACTCGGGTTCAAGCACTAAGAGCTCTTCTCTGGAGGTGACTGCAACCCACCACAGCCCTGAGATTAGAGGTCCTGGTGAGCAGGATCATCTGCCATTCTTGGAGGTCTCTTGGGAAGAGGCAGCAGAAATCAGCTGCTCCTCAACACCTGGCACCTGGCCCAAGTCACTATCTGTGGCAGCAAGTTGGGCACTAACAGCAGGAATCATGGAGAAGGCCTGATGAGGAAATCTGGAACTGAGCCCTGCCACCAGTGAGGAAACACTAGCTGCCACCATTTTCTCTGTCTCAGGACCAGGCAGAGATCTGTGTTGCCCCAAACAGCTCTATCCAGACTCCAACATGAGACTCAGAGGCTGTCGCCACACCCCTCTGGGATCAACCATCAGACACAAAAAGACAGACTCCCCTCCTCCATGCCGGACCAGGCACACATGTCTGTTCTGATTCACCCTCCTCCCACAGCAGTCCATGGGGCATCTGACCCATCCTGAGAGCAACCCAGTAGGCCTGCACTGACAGTGGAAGGGATGGGCTGGAGATCGGAGCAACTCCCTAATGCAGTGGCAGCCAAAAGTGGCAGCAGTCAAAAGTGGTGGCAGTGCTTGGGAAAGGAATCTGAAGTTCCAGAAACAGTCAAAGAGGGAGCTCTTTTTTTCTCTCTCTTTCTTTTTGTTTTTTGTTTATGGTTTCATATTTGCTTTGTTATTGTTATTTTATTGTTTTCTTTCAGATTTTCTGTTTGTGTATGGATATTTATGAGGGTGAGTATATCAATGGAGGTTTTTGCTTGTTAATTTTTTTGTATGATTGTATGTTTTAGTTTTTTTTCGATTTTTCTTTGTTTCTTTGTTTATTCATTAGTTGCTGTGCCTGTCTGATTTCCCTGTTCTCTCTTTTCACTTTCCTTTAATCTCCTGCCTTCCTTTTTCTGTTCTTTTCCTTTTTCTTATCTCATTTTACTTTCAGGAGAAAAAAATACACCACAACCACATGGACAGAGTGTAAGGTGGAGAGAAATGGATTCCAGATGTTCCTCACACTTGTCAGCAGATATAAGGATCTGTAGATAGCTTCTGAACCACAGCTCTCCCCTTAATCAAATCTCAAAACTGCAAAAAGCACAGCCCCCCAACCCCAGTCCAGCTTCAAAATGAATAAATCCAGAAGATCTACATAAGGAAGAAGAGAGGATTGAACAAACAGAAGTGAAAACTGCACCCCATCACTGAACAACAGATTAAACGGGGGGGAGAAAGGGCAAGAAAAACTTTCAGAAATGATGAAGAGCCAATGGAAGAACACAGATCCTGCACAGCCCTGGGAAGACAGCAACTGAGAATACAGACTTTGAAATTCAAACAACAAAAAGCCCCCAGAACAACTCATCTCAAACCCCAAACCCAGATATCAAAAAATTAATAGAGAGAATAAATAGAAATGAGAAGAGATAAGAGAAAAGAATAAAGAAGTTCACAACTGAGATGCAATAAAGAATACAGTGAATGAAATAACTAACAAACTGATAAGCATGGAAAGCAGAATTAACCAAGCAGAAGAAAGAATTTCAAAGCTTGAAGACCAAAATATGGAACTAACCCAAACTGTTAGAAACATAGAAAATAAGCTTCAAATGATTCAAGAGATGTGCAATTATACCAATAGGTCAAACCTAAGATTAATTGAAATCCCTGAGACAGATAGAGAGACAGAGACCACCCTAGAACAAACATTCCATGAAATTATCCAAGAAAGCTTCTTTCATCTCATCAGAGATATGACCATTTAAACACAAGAGATTCAGAGAACCCCTGCAAGACATCAAATGAGAAGATCAACTCCTAAACACATAGTAATTTGCCTACACAAAGTAGATATAAAAGAAAAAATCCTAAAGGCAGCAAGAGAGAAAGTTTAAACTACCTGCTATGAAAGACCAGCTAGAATAAGAGCACAGTTAGCTACAGAAACACTACAGTCTAGAAGATACTAGAGTACAATTTTCAATCTTCTTAAGATAAACAAAATCAACAGAGAATTTCCTACCCAGCTAAGCTAAGCTTCAAAACAATGGAGAATTGAAATCCTTTCCAGGCATTCAAACCTTAAGAGTTTACACCATCTCCAGACCAGCTCTACAATAAACACTTAAGAAAGTATTAAATACAGAAGAAAAAAAAAAAGGACAACCACATCTTTCCCAAGAATGCATGAGAAAGATTGAAAACACACCTAAATCTACCCAAAAATAAAAAGGAAGACAACAAACAAATAAACAAACAATAACAGCAACAAAGTCTATAAGAACCTCATAAACTCTCACAACTCAATAATTAACCTAAATGTGAATGGACTAAATGAACCACTGAAAAGATAAGAAATGGAAAACTGGATTTAAAAACATGATGCAACAATATGCTGTCTCCAGGAGACTCATCTCACCGGAAAGAACACTAACAGACTAAGAATAAGAGGATGCAAAACAAATTTTCAGGCATACAGAACACAAAAGAAAGCAGGAGTTGCAATTTTATATCAGATAAAATATTCTTTAAGCTATCAAAAATTTTAAAAGATACAGCAGGTCACCACATAATGACAAAAGGTTCAATTCATCAACAAAAAATATCCATCCTAAACATATGCACCCAACATAGGAACACCAACTTTCATAAATCAGCTTCTAGGAAAACTAAAAAAGATATTGACTCTAACACTATCATAGCTTGGAATTTAAGTACTTCACTAACAACACTAGACAGGTCATCGGAACAAAAAAAAGTCAACAAGGAGATCTGGGACCTCAATTTGACATTTGACCAAATGGACTTAATAGATACCTACAGAACAATCCACTTAATAATCACAGAATACACATTTTGCTCAACACCACATGGAATATACTCTTAAGATCGACCACATCCTCAGCCATAAATCAAGTATAAACAAATTTTATAAGATTGAAATAATGCCATGCACATTCTCAGACCACAGTGGAATAAAAATAAATATCAATGCCAACAAAGACATGGATGCTAAACAGCATGATGCTGAACAAGTCCTGGGTCAACACAAAAATCCAAAGAGAAATTTAAAAATTTCTGGAAACAAATGAAAATGAAGAAACATCTTATTAAAATCTCTTGGATGCCATGAAGATAGTACTAAGAGGAGAATTCTTATCTCTGTGAACGCATATGAAGAAACTGGAAAGATAACAGTCTAAGTGAGTTGGAAAAGGAAGACCACCAAAACTCTAACTTCAGCAGAAGAATCCAAATCACCAAAATAAAAGCCTAAATATGGGACATAGAAGACAAAAATATAATAGAAAAAAACCAATGAAACAAAAAGCTGACTCTTTGAAAGAATGTACAAGACTGACAGATCCCTAGCCAGATTGACAAGAAAAAGAGAGAAAAAGCCAAATAAGTGCAATCAGAAAGGCAAAAGTTCAAGTCATAACTGACCCGGAGAAATACAAAAGAATATCAGAGATTACTGTGTACACTTGTATGGAAACCAACTCAAAAATGTAAATGAAATGGAGGAATTTCTGATATCACACAACCTCTCTAGGCTAAAACACAAAGAAATTGAGACCCTAAATAGGCCAATAACAACCCAGGAAATTGATTCCATCGTAAGAAAACTACCTACAAGGAAAAAGTCCTGGACCAAGAATGCAGGATTCCTTTCCAGCAGAATTCTACAAAACTTACAAGGAGGAGCTGATACCAATCTTATTGAAAGTATTTCAGGAAATAGAGAAAGATGAAACTTTCCCCAAGTCATTTTATGAAGCAAACATCACATTGATACTAACCAGGTTCCAATCCAACAAAGAAAGAGAACTGTAGGCCAATATCCTTGATGAACATAGATGCAAAAATTCTCAACAAAATTCTCGCAAATTGAATCCAACAGCATATCTTAAAAATCATGCACCATGACAGAGTAGGCTTCATCCCTGGAATGCAGGACTGGTTCAACATCCACAAGATCATAAACATAATTAAATACATCAACAGATGGAAAAACACGAGCCACATAATTATATCATTACATACGGAGAAAGTTTTTGAATAAAATCCAGCATCTCTTCTTGATAAAAATCCTTAGACACCTAGGCATGGTGGATCATACCTCAAAATAGTAATAGCCATGTACGAGAAACCCACAGCTAACATACAACTAAACAAAAAGAAATTAAAACACTTTCCCCTGAAAACCAGAACAAGACATGACTGCCCACTCTCACCCCTCCTGTTCAACATAATGTTGGAAGTCTTAGCTAGAGCAATCAAACAAGAGAAGGAAATCAGGGGGATACAAATAGGAAAAGAGGAAGTGAAGCTATCCCTCTTTGCAGACAGCATGATCCTATACTTCAAACACCCAAGATAAGCTGTCAAAGAACCTCCTTTTACTGATAAAAGACTTTGGCAAAGTCTCAGAATGTAAAACAAATGTGCAAATGACAGGTGCATTCCCATATACCAGCAATAAATAAACAGAAACCCAAATAAAAAGCATGATCTTATTTACAATATCCGCACGCACACACAATCTTGACATCTTCCTAACCAGAGAAGTGAAAGACCTTTACAATGAAACTACAAAACACTGCTCAAAGAAAAAAAAAAATCAAAGATAACACAAAGAAATAAAAAAATCTTCCATGGTTCTTGCATCAGAAGAATTAACATTGTTAAGATGTCCATCTTACCCAAGGAATTCTACAGATTTAATGTCATACCCATTAAATTACCAGTACCATTCTTCTCAGATCCAGAAAAAACAACACAAAAATTCATATGAAAACATAAATGACAACAAATAGTCAAAAAAAAAATTCTCAGTAAAAAAACAAAGTGGTAGGTACCACCTTTCCAGACTTTAAACTATATTATAGGATCAGAATAATCAAAATAGCCTGGCATTGGTATAAGAACAGGCATATAGACTAATCAAACAGGTTAGAGATGCTGAAAGCAAAACTTCAATTTCTCAACCAACACATCTTTGACAAAGCCTCCACTAACAACCACCGGGGAGAGATGAACTTATTCAGTAAACGATGCTGGGAAAACTGACTGACAACATGCACAAGATTAAAACAAAGTCCCTGCCTATCACCATATACAAAAATCAACTTAAATTGGATCAAAGACCTAAATGTAAAACCTCAAACTATAAGAAACATAGCAAATGCAAGACACCCTTATGAAGTTAGAACTGGCAACCAATTCCCTATCAAAACCCCAAATGCCCATGCTTTAAGAGACAAGAAAGACAAGTGGGACCTAATCAAAGTGAAAAGCTCCTGCAAAGCCAAAGAAACCATCAAGAGAGCGGGGAGACAGCCCACAGACTGGGAAAAAAATATTTGCCAACTGTATGTCTGACAAAGGCCTAACTTCTAGAATCTACAAGGAACTCAAACATGCCAAAATGAAAAAAGCCAAATAGTCCATTAAAAAGTGGGGAAAAGATGTGAATAGACACTTCTCAAAAGAAAACATATGAGCAGGCTACAGTTACATGAAAAAATGTTCAGCCTCACTAATCATCAAAGAAATGGAAATTAAAACCACACTGAGATACCACCTAACTCCAGTCAGGATGGCCATCATCAATAACTCAAAAAACAACAGATGCTGGAGAGGATGTGGGGAAAAGGAAACACTTCTACACTGTTGGTGGGAGTGTAAACTGGTGTAACTTCTGTGGAAAACGGTATGGTGATTCCTAAAAGATCTATAAATCGACCTTTCATACAACTCAGCAATTCCCCCTTCTGGGAATATGCCTGGAGGATCTCAAATCACTCTATGAAAAAATACCTGCACATGCATGTTTATTGCTGCATTATTCACAATAGCAAAAACATGGAACCAACCCTGCTGTTCATCAAAAGAACAATATGGTACATATGCATGATGGAATACTACACAGTCATAAAGAAGGACAAAATTATGAACTTCCCAGGAACTTGGATGGACTTAGAATCTATAATACTATGTGATCTATTACAGAAACAACGAACTGAGTACCACAAGTTCTCGTTCATCAGCAGACCTTGAACAATTATCATAATACTATAAGAAAGGGATTGGCAATAGTTGGAAACTAGCAGGGGTAGGGGGCACACTTCATCAATAAGGATACATGATCTCAAAGCAAGTGGAGTGGGGACCGAAGTGAGAACCAAACTTTACTTGTGCTATGACTGTTTGTATACCTAACCCTGAATTGTACCACACAACTTTAAAATGAAATAAAATATAATTGCATCTTATCCTTTCCTTTGCTTTAAGTAAACAATGTGCTCATTAACATTTCCTAAAAAGCCATTTTCAATCAGACTTTTTAAAAAAAGTTGTTTATTATTTTTTACTGCTCACTTCTATCTGACCTCAATTGTTTTCAGCTATAGACAGTCATGATTATCATAAGCAGACCCATCAGTCAAATTTAGAATTATCAATGTCTTACTTGTGTTTGTATTTTGTGTGTGAGAGAGAGATCTATTCCATAATCTCCCAAACTTTTGTCTAAGTAGTCTCTTTGTTTTAAGCTAAATCCATTTTTTGGTTTTGTTGCTTATCCTGATTCTATCAACTTTCCTGTCATCAGGGGATAGATTCAACATATTACAATATTACTACCTGGAGATTATAGAAATCATGCTTAGGCTTTACAGTCAGGTTTGATTCCTATACGCACCATGATTGCCTGGTCTGTGCTATGCTGTTGGTTTCTTCTCAATAACTGAAATTCTGGATTGACCAGTTTTCTGATGTTCTAATTTTTGCACACATGGTTCCACTACCCAAAATACAAATTGCTTGACTACATTTATGACATTCTTTGTCATAGTTTGGGTCATCTGGAAACAGAAGATATTTTGGGGTATAAGATATTTAGTAGGGATCAACAACTATAAAAGCAGGGGGAAAAAAACAGGATTTGTGCTAGGAAAAAAATTGAAATTCTATGCAGACCAGACAAAGCCTCCATCGATCCAAAGGGATATTCCATTATTGCCCAACAGGGTTTTTTCTCAGGAAAACTAAATAGCCAGGCCCTTGTACCTCTGCTTCACTCTATTACCTAGATTGCCCCAAGAGGTACTACCTATAATAATATAAATAGTGTGATACTTGGAATCATCTTGAAAGATGAGCAATAAATTGCCAGATGGGTAAAGAATGGTAAAACAAAGAAACAATTTATATAAACATGGCATTAAAAATTCTGATATAAATGGAAATTAGAACATAGTCTAATGTTGGTGATATATAATCTATAATAATTAAATGTGGCAAAGAAGGTTAAAGTGTGAACAGATGTTCAACCTGATGACATATAGCATTTACTAAATTCTATCCGTGTGTTAGGCACTGTTTTAAGTGTTAAGTCAGAACAGTACCAATATAGGGATAATGAGATAATGTTTGTGAATTCCTTATTTCTGGGCAAGAATTTCTCTATATTATAATACTTAATGAATATTAGAAGTTTGAGAAGTGAATGAAATAAATAAAAACTGTACAATGACCACTTGCATACCTAATCCTGAATTGTATCCCACATCTTTAAAATAAAAAAAAAATAAAAGAAGCAGAAATAAAAACATATATAGTAGTCTATCCTCTTCATAGTTTTGTAATTCATATTTGAGGATTTAAACAAAAATTATAACACTATCTTATACTCAAGAAAATAGTATCCAAAAGAAAAGAGGGTAAAGGCATTCAAATGGAAGTGATTTTTAACATTTTAAAGTAATTAAATGTTGATAACAGAAAACTGTTAAGTCATACACACACACACACACATATACACACACAAACACACATATATACTGTGATACCCAGCTCAACAAATATGCATCCTTTCAAAAACATACACTGAAAAACACTATAAGTAAACCAAAACAGAATCGTTAAAGTATATGAACAAACCATAGGAACACAAAAAATAAGAAACAGCGGAATAAGAACTAGAATAATGAACCAGAAAAGACATGATAAAATGGCATACTTAAGTGCTAACATATCAATAATCCCTTTAAGTGTAAATAAACTAAACACACTAATCAAAATCAGAGATTGTGAAAGTTACTTTAAAAAAGGGAAAGGAAGCTATATGTTACTAAAAAGAACATCTCAAATTTGATATAAATACATAAAAAGTAAAGATGAGGAAAATATTCTGTAAAAACATTAATCCAAAAGTAGTAGGAATGGCTATATTTACGTATGATCAAGTAGAGTGTGCAGTAAAGAACAAAACTAGACACAGAGAGAAATTATACAGCAATAAAAGGATCAGCATACTAGGAAGACATAATGATCCTAAATATGCCTAACCAATAGTTGAGCCTGAAAACAGAGAGTAAAATCTGATAAAAGTGATAAAAAGAAAAATAAACAAATTTGCAGTTATAGTTGGACCTTCAACACCCCTCTCTTGGCAACCAAAGAACAGAAAATCAGCAAAGATATAGAAGAAATGAACAATATTATCAATTATATGATGGTCTAGAGAGAGGTAGAGGTGATTATGAAAGGGCAAAAGAAGGGACTCCTGGCAATGGAACAATTTAGTATCCAGACTAAAAAAGTAGCAGATACATGAATCTACACATTTCCACACATTTAATAAGCTTATATAAAACTACAAGTACAAGAAACAAAAGTCATATGAATACATCTGATGGATTGCATCTGTGACAATACCCTGGTTGTAGTATTACACTATAGTTTTACAAAATGCATATAGGTCAAGTGTATTTAGGATTACTCTGTATTATTCCTTACCACTGCCTGTGAGTCTATCATTATATCAATAAAATTGTCAGTTAAAAGGGATTATAAGTTTACACGATGACTTCTGAACATTTACATTACCATGTTTCTGACTAAGAAGAGATAGTAAATTCTGACTATGGAGGAAAATGAAGGTGTGAGAAGTGACTATATTATTTCTCAGTCTCTGAAAGACTAAACAAAGAATTCAATTTAAGGTGAAGGGACTGGGTGTAAATTCATGATATGAGCTACAAGGTGATCAGGTAAGACCTCTACTTGAAATGTTTTTCCAAGGAGACTCTAGAGATCTCCTAAGTAGTTATTTCTTAACAAGTATGACATTCACTAAATAATAAAGATATAAATAGATGTTAATAGACAAAAACACTTGTTACACAACTGGAGGCTGAATTGATAAAAAGTTCAGCATTTCTTTAATCTAGAAATTTACAGAGACTGTTAGTTTTTAGTGTTAAGTCTCTATGAAGAGGAAAAATATAAATTCTAAACTTAGTGCATATGTGTGCACTTGAAACATCTTTTAGGGCTAACTTTTTTTTGGAATACAGTTTTACAAGGGCTAATTTTTTTTTTTTTTTTTTTTTTATTTTGAGTCTCACACTTTCGCCCCGACATGAGTGCAGTGGCCGCTCCCGGTCACCGCAGTCTCAACCTGCTGGGCTCCGGTGATCCTTCCACCTCAGCCTTCCAAGTAGCTGGAGCTACAGACGCGCGCTACCACGCCCGGCTAATTTTTTTGATTTATTGTAGAGATGAGGTCTCGCTTGCCCAGGTCTCAAACCCGCGGGCTCAGGCAATCCACTCACCTCAGCCTCCCAAGGCGCGGGATTACAGGCTGAGCCACCGAGCCCGGCTACAAGGGCTAATTTAAATCAGAGCTGACCAACATAGTTTTTAAGGTAACTTTGCTATTTTATTTAATTATCCAAGTGACTCCTTTCATCTCTTGCCAGATATATGTGTTTGTTCTTTGTTTGTTTTATAAAGGGCTAGAAAAAAACCCAAAGTTTTCTCAATTAAGTATATATAACAAATACATTAAGTATATTTTAATTTATTTTTCCCCATTAAATAGATATTGCAGTGTGTTGGCTTTTTGATATGATAATTTGCAGAGCAACAATTAAATTCAAATATAATCTTATTTTTGACACAATGAAAAACAGAGAAATTTATAGCATTTCACATGCAAGGTATTATTTTTCTACTTCTGAATGCTCTTCTATTTTTATTTAAATTTGATAATTCATGATATTAAAATGCCTTTGTTGTCTAGAGCAATTCACTAAAACCGTGATTCCCTAAATTCATCTTGTTCGGAGCACATTGTTATTTCTTCTCATTTCACTGCAGTGATTTGACTTAGCATAATGCTGATCTGACTCTATTTTTGACTCTGAATTTTATTGTGGGCATGTGTCAGCTTATTTCTGAAGTGGTTATACATAAGCCCCTCTCAAATATTCACTGTCCTATTTTGTGGTCTCTTTTCAGACAACACTTCTATTGAAAGCAATGGCCCTGACTTAGCTGTTCAGGAGTCTCACCAATCAGGATGCGAGTTACATTTCTGGTAGAATTAACTATTCAAGCAAACATATTCCCATGAAGCAAGCAAACCTGATGGCTCATTAATATTCAGTATTGCTACAGATGAGTGTCTTCTCTTAAGTAAGCACATTTATCTTATCTTTTCTTACGAGCATGCTTTACCAGTGACCCATGCTAAGTGCCATCTTGAGGCTTTCTCCATTTTAGAACTCAAAAATTGTAATGTGAAGACGAAGGTTTTTGGTGTTCTTTTTTTTAACCTCCAAAATCAAGTGCTTCAGATTTCTTTTTTATTCTGAACATGTAATTATTATGCCTACACACATTAACATTATTGCTATGAAACAGAACATAGGAACAAGTGTGTAACTTGCATACAATGTTGAAGTTTATCTTTCTCCTCAACTAACTAAAAAATATCTTATTAGGCTTGTTGGAAAATAGTCTTGAGATGTTCTATTCTGGAAATTGCTATCTACATTGTCTTACAATAAATATCAAGGAAAAATGTTTTTATTAAGCTATATTGTTTTATTTCTTCTTTCTGTTAACCCCTTATTTTCTCCCCTCAATATCTACTAAATTTTCTTCTACTTTAAAATATAACCATACAGCCGGGCTTGGCGGCTCAGCCTGGAATCCTGTGTTTTGGGAAACCGAGGTGAGTGAATTGCCTGAGCCTGAGGGTTCGAGACCCGCCTGGGCAACTTGGAGAAACCTCATCTTTACAATAAATCAAACAATCAGCCGGGCGTGGTAGCGCGTGCCTGTAATTCCGGCTACTCGGAAGGCTGAGGCGGAAGGATCGCCGGAGCCCAGCAGGTCGGTCGAGGCTGCTGTGGCCAGGAGTGGCCACTGCACTCCACTCCAGTCTAGGCGACAGAGTAAGACTCCGACTCAAAAAAAAAAAAAAAAAAAAAAAAAATATATATATATATATATATATATATATATATAAAACCATTAACATTTACAAATCAGATGTTATTTGAATGTTTATTCCTACATCAGGTAAAAATGGCAAGGCAAATTGTCATCCATTATTATGGCATGCTTGGAAAAATCTAAGTTATATAGATTCTTAGAGAATGTGCAAAATTCACTTCAAGAGTTCCTGATCAACATCTCTATGAAGATATTCATTATCTGGATTGCAACTGAGATAAAAGGTGAAGTCATATGGCTTTGTTTTGAAATAGCAGGTCATATATCAAGGTTACTGCAAAGTATGGTCTTATGAGTTTCAAATTGAAAGTCACAATAGTATATATGCTAAATTTGAGAGATAATTGATTTGCTAATAAGCTGGGATTTTTTTCGTTTTTAATTTTCAAGTAAGTATCTCTACGTTGATTGTTTCAGTTTGAGTACCATAAAGTTGTGTATAATTACTCACCTAACAATTATACAGAAACTCTTGTTCATGCATCACTTCTTCTTGTTTCCTAATGCTTATAGAATACTTCTCCACTTTTATTTTACTTAGTCTCCATAACACATCATGAGCACTATATTCATTATTATCCCCGTGTTAAAATTTTTTAAAAATTAAATATTTTGTTGCTGTCATGCAGCTGGTTAAATCAGAGGGGCAACCTATGCCTCAACCATAGTTTGTGTTCAGTAATTTCTTTGTGTCATTTCAGGTTTCTGATAACTATAAATGGAATGATGTTTTTCTCTGTAAATCTGCTTTCTCCATCTCATAATTTAAACTGAGAGAGTACAGGATTGATGCATTTTTTCTAGTGGTGTGTAATTTTAGATGTGCAGAGGTTCTAAGATAGAGAAAACTGGAATACATTTATGTAGAGACACACCTGATGAAATGGAGGAGCCATTGGATGCTAATTTAATGAGAAAGACCAGGAACTTCTATGTTAAGTGAAAGATTAGAAGGAGGTGAATGGTTTCAAGCAATTGGAAAACTCCAGACGCATTTAATGCAAGAGAAAACCAACAAACCAGCTGAGAAAACTAAATTATAACTGCAATGTGTTGGGCATTTCCCTATTGTTTCATAGCTTCAAACACATCCTTTGTGGTGCTATGGCTGACATTACACAAACCATGGTTTTCTGTTTGTTTAGTGGCTAGTGCCTCATTACGATCAGGCAATAAGATGCATAGAGAATGTTGGAAAGAAGACAAAGAAGAAAAGGAATGTTCTTTTGTTTTGTACTCTGTTTTTGGCAGGATTCACAGCAATTTGCTAAAGCATCATGTTGGTTTCAGCTTTCACTATCCTGAAGCACTTTCAGAACCAACATCCCCTCAGAGATATTAACAGCAGCCATGTAGTACCCTCTTATCTGAGTTTTGAGCCCCAGCTATGTGGGATGCCTTCTCTGAACTTCTATGTTCTGTTAATCCCAACGTAATTTCTTTCTTGTCCAGCCCTGGGAAAAATAGCTATTTCTTGCAATTATTATCTCTGAGTTACTCAAAATTTCTTTTATGTGTTTAGGTCTAATACATGAGTACCAAGCTCCCTGTCTTAAATTATACCTGTTAAAATAACTAAAATGATGTTTAACCTTCTTGGTCCTGAAAACAAACAAAGCTATTCCAAGAAAAAAACAATAAAATATAAAAATTAAATTA
Organism: Tarsius wallacei; assembly: GCA_963574415.1. Taxonomy (NCBI): domain Eukaryota; kingdom Metazoa; phylum Chordata; class Mammalia; order Primates; family Tarsiidae; genus Tarsius; species Tarsius wallacei. The sequence goes on from CAUYQG010278417.1 coordinate 54,997, forward strand.
TTAGAAGTATATAATATTTTCCTTCAACTGCTATATCACCATTTCTAGGCATTTATGAGTCATGCGTGTTCTTATCTCAGATTTAAAAATTTTCTTCTTTTCTAAGCATCTCATAGAGAAATGTGGAATTTTAAAATTAGGCCAAAGGCACATGTTTTGGCTTTGGTCTTAGTATTTCAGTTTAATATGCTGTTACAGAAAAATATTACCAGAAAAATAGACATTGAAAATTTGAAAATGGGACTCATTTGAGGCTAATATCTAGTTCATTTGCATGTGCCTGTGTTTGTGTCTCTGTGTGCAACTAATTTTTTAAATAAAATCATGTATAATACAAATTACAATTGTACATCATAAAATTTTCATGAAAAAAATTTGCACATAAAAGTAAATCATAAAATTTAGTACCTTTTTTCAAAAATTGTTATTATGACTTGTTGCCAATATTAAAATTATTGCTATATTGATGCTAAAATTACAATACATGGGACTTTAAAAATTGAGTCAAATGCTCTTAGGTAATTAATTTTAGTCATATCCTGAAACATCAAGATTTCAGCAATTTAGAAACCATTTGTTGGCATGGAAACATCAACTTAATTAAAACTGGATTAAACTAATTAACTCAAAACATATTGTACTACTGAGTGTTTGATTTAGAGTACTTTGGAAGGAAAAGAACATTTTTCATAATCATTTCAGGTCTTTTATCTAATGGAAGTGTTTAGGTTTTATAATGGACCTACACAAGCACTAATGTCTCAAATGACTACTTTCATGGCAAGAGGCTGGTTATGAAGAAGGTTTCTATGAAATGAAATGTCAGTTTTCTTGTGGGATTTAGAGAGCAGAGGATTTTATAAAAATTGCTTATTGTCTTTGCTTAACCATAGCATCCAGCAGATTAAAACAAAAATAACCACAGTGTTTTCCTTCATCTCATTCTTTATATTCCACCCCAATAAATTAAGTTTTGTGTCATATAATGAGGAAGATCACACACGATGAATCGCAAAAATAAAACACAAGTTAGAGTAGGATAGCTTTAAAAAGTTTACGATAATGACACAACCATGTCTGAATTGTAATAACCAATAATTTTTACAGCAAAAAAAAAAAAACAACAAAAAAAACCCATAAGTGCATAGATGGTATTGACTACATACATTTTAGATTGTCTAAAAGTTTCTAAATCAGTGGTTTGTTCTGGGGCTTGTGTTGTTGTTGTTCTAATACTAAGTGCTTACCATGTTGTAGGCTCAATCTTGAATAATTTTAAAAGATTAGTTGGAGATACTGCTGTTTTGTGGCTTCCACATCCACAATACCCATTCTTTCAGTAAAAAGATAATCCTTGCTGGATATCATTCTCTATGTTTTGGTTTGGAGCTGATTTTCATTCTAGGCCTAAGGCAGTACAGAAGCTTTGTAATATATCAACTAGTCTAGGCTAAGTTTCATTTCACAGAATTCTCTTTCTTGTTTTTCCAATTGCAGTGGCCACATGGGAGATTCTCAGGAAATTTGGAAGACAGAAATAAACCAACAGCCATCCTGTAAATAATTAACACATTATGACTGATTTATTGACTTACCTTTTTAGGTTGAAAGAAATAACATTATCTTCCAAATGCTCATTTTCTTAAAGTTCCTCTAACTCTTGTATTAGGAACGTGTGTGTCTATCAATGTTCATCTCAGTGAGGAAGACTTCTGAATTCTATAGTATACCTACACTCCAAACACTAGAGGCAAGAAGGACTGACAAGTCTCAGTCTCTTCTCTTGGGTATCCAGTTTGTTCATGTATGTTTCAGCCTTCCCTGCAAATTCATCTCATCCTCTTTCCTGCTTACCCTGTGGAGTCCAAGCTTCAACATCAGATGGAAAGACAACAGCTGTACAGAGACTGCTTAACCCACTCCACTAATTGTTCAATAAAAACTCCTACTCCCTGATATATTATATTCTAGTAGTTGTGATGTTATGTTTCTCTTGTTGAACCTTAAGTGATTTGGAGGATGTGCAAACAGTCCACAGGGAATAAACAGAGCTCATTTTGCTAGCCACCATAGCAATTTGTTCAGGGGTTGGTGCTTGACTCAATTTGATCAGTATCGTTCCAATAACTCATGCATTACCTATACTGAAATTTTCTATTATTGCAACTGCACATTTTTTTAAATGACACAAATCTTACTTCGTATTTCCGACAATTCCCTCAGGGTGTTTGTTTTGTTTTGTTTTTTGAGTTGGAGTTTCACTCTGTCACCCAGACTGGAGTGCAGTGGTCGCTCCCGGCCACCGCAGCCTCGACCTGCTGGGGCTACCGCGGTCCTTCCGCCTCCGCCTTCCAAGTAGCTGGAACTACTATCATGCCCGACTGATTTTTTGATTTATGTAGAGATGAGGTCTCGCCAAGTTGCCCAGGTGGGTCTTGAAGCCGCGGGCTCAGGCAATCCACTCACCTCAGCCTTTCAAGGCGCGGGATTACAGGCTGAGCCACCAAGGCCGGCTGTTTTGTTTTGTTTTTTGATTTTTGTTTTTTGTTTTTGAGTTAGAATCTCACTCTGTCTCCCCAACTGGAGAACCTGCTCACAGCCACCACTACTGGGTTCAGGTGACCCTTTCGCCATAGTCTTCTAAGTAACCGGAACTACAGACGCGCGCTACCACGTCCGGCTAATTTTTTATTTAATGTAGACGAGGTGTCGCCAAGTTGCCTGGACTAGTCTCGAACCCGCAGTCTCAGACGATCCTCTCACCTCGGTCTCCCAAAGTGCTGGGATTACAGGCCGAGCCACCGAGCCCGGCCAGGGTGTTATTCTTACGCCCATTTTGTTCATGAAGCATCTGATAACTGAGGCTTGGAAAAACAAATTTATCCAAGGTCAAACAAGAGATTCCTATAGGAAATTTATTTCAGCCTAGGTCTGTCTACTTTAAAAGTCAGTTGTATTTTGTGTGATTAATTAAAAGGGATAGCCAGGTAATTATTATAATGATCCATTGCTTTCAAAAAACACTTTTATAAATAAAATGACAGCTGTAATTTATGACGGAGAAAATGTTGAGCACTTTTTTAAATGCAACTGATTTCTACAGGATATTGCGTCTTTCTATGACAGTCCTGAATTGCATTAATCAATTATTGGCTTAAAGGTATGGATTCTCAACAGTGCTCTGGGACTGGTCATTTTTTTATTTATATAGCAGAGAATATTGATACTTTCAAGAGAGAAATGGCTCATCTGAGTTTTCACAAGTTCTAGTGAGTAGACTATTTACTTTTCGGCATAAAAGAGAAATACACACAGAGTTCCTTTTATTCACATAGGTCTTATTAATAGAATTTGATTCATGGTTTTATTTCTTTATTGTTATGTGACTGTTTCATTTCATATTAAAATATCACTTACACAAGATTTCCTTAAACCAGGTCTATATATATTTGCATCAAATTTCATAATCTAGGTACCACTAAGGTAAAGCCCATCCATCAGGACCTATATGGAAAGAGGTAAAAGGTACAAAATTTTAGAAAAAGGTAGTCATTCATATTATTTAATAAGTATTTCATAATTTCAAGGACCATTTTTTATTTCCTTCCATGAAAACCTATTCACAATTGGCATTATAAAAGTTACTGCAGATGCAAAGATTATGATTCCTACTTGTTGAAGAGTTTAAAGATTAGAATGAGAGGTTGAACAAACATGAACGCAAATTGGTGGCCTACTCAAGGGGTTCTTAGACTACAGGCAACAGGTTACTTAACTGAGCTTATGTGGAAGAGGAAGTGGTAGCAAAAATGCCATTTTTGTTGAGTCTTGAAAGCAAAATAAGAGTTAATTAAGAAAACAGGGCTCGGTGGCTCAGCCTGTAATCCCAGCACTTTGGGAGGCCAAGGTGAGTGGATTGCCTGAGCCTGCGCGTTCGAGACCTGCCCAGGCAACTTGGCAAGACCTCGTCTCTACAATAAATAAAAAATTCGCCGCTAGTGGCAGCGCACGACTGAGTTCCAGCTACTTGGAAGGCTGAGGTGGAAGGATTGCCAGAACCCAGCAGGTCGTGGCTGCGGTGACCGGGAGCATGCCACTGCACTCCACTCCAGTCTGGGCGACGGAGTGAGACTTCAACTCAAAAAAAAAAAAAAAAAAGAGGGATGACAGAAAGGAACTTTAAATGCAAGGAATAAGATATACAAAAGTTTAAAGTTATAAGAATGATAGAGTGTGAAGGGGACAGATAACAGGATTAGGGAAATGAAATGACAAGAAATCTGTAATAGAGAAAATTATTGAGGACCTTTAAAGATGGAATTGGCACAATCAGGGACATTACCTAGACAAAGTTAGAAAGTGAATGGAAAGAAAGAAATAAAAGGTGTGGAGGTCAGTTGGTAGATTGTGGCAATCAATAGTCCAGAACTAAGGTGGTGGTGCACAAATGCTTACATTTCAGAATTTTGGCATAAATTAAAAATAACATGTAAAAATAAAGGAAGTATATTGACATAGATTGGAAACTACGTATAAAACTAAGACAAAAATCCCATTTTTTAGTTTTATGATACTGATAAATATTTATACAGTGGTTATTATAAGAGGCAAGAACTATTTTAAGTGCCCCCATGTATAACTCAATCAATTCTCAGAATAGCTTTCTAAGGTATGAATTATTGCAGCCACAGTGTTTACAGATAAACATGAGTCATGAGTCAAGAATTACAGAGGTTAAGCAACTTGTTCAATGTCACTCCATGGCTGGCATTTGAAAGTGAATTTTTGACTTCAGGTTCTGCGATTTCCACCCCATGCACTACACTAACAGCCAAGGTTCCTTGGGTACCTGTTTTGTGTCAAGCACTGTAATAAACACTTGAATTTTTATGATAACCCCTTTACTGTTGTTTTATTGTTCCCATTTTACACATAAAGAAATTGAAATTTTTAGTCTCAGAGAAATAACTAATGACACTAATAAAAAACTAATAAAATCAGCATTAAAACAAACTAGCACAAATATGAAGTGAAGGAAAGAGAACTCAATGACACCTTTTCTGATTCCATATCAGTATTTTTAATGTCATGGATTTCTATTCCAGAAAATTGCTATATACCATACACTATACTAGATGTTTGGTATACAATAAAGAAGAAAATGGAGTACTTGACTTCAACTAGCTTATCATCTAATAAGACAGCTAGAAGTATGAATATTTATTTAGTGTGCTGTTATATTCTTTAATAATAGAAAAAAGACATTGTTTAAAGAAAAATAATAATAAGATGGGCTACATTAAAAACATTAGCATTCTGCTTGCATTTGTAAATACAGACGCTTTCATGAACCTCCTAATACATAAATGTTTATGTTATAAAGTTACTGTCTGAGCTATAAAAAAGCAATTTTCTTGAAATTATATAGGAAACGTTACCAATTTCTTGAGATGTCTACTTATCATCTCCTCAATTCAACAGATATATATGGGCATCCAATTTGATACTCAAGTTTCAAAATATAGTTTCTATTTTTAAGTCTTGAAGTCTTAATTAAATGACTATTTCCTACATCTGTATTGTAATCAGCTTTAAAAATGTTATAATATTTTTGGATTATTAAAGAAATAAGGAGTACAGTTTTATTGAGAAGATTAGGAAAAATTGAGGACACAGTTTTTGATAAAGCCACATGTTATCAAGAGATTATTTCAGGAATAGTAGAAAAGGTGTTTCTAATTTTTTTTATTTTGTATGTGTGTGGAAGAGAATATAGACAAAAAAACAGATATGGCAAAAAAATCAATCATCTTCAGGAAACAAGATGGATTTTATTTGTTTGGTGCATTAGTAAAATAAAGGAAATGTTATAAAATGTAAGTGAAGAAAAGCTAAAAAAGGCATTGGCCAAAAGACTGAGTATTTGCATTTTCTTTGGCAAGAAAGATGATAATTTTAAGCAGGAGCTAGGTCTGACACACTTGTTGGTACAAGGTCTGTACTTGCAATTAATATAAACTTTTAAAAATCCTACTATACAAGGTGATACAAACCAGCCTTTTCTTTTAAGTAACGCTTAATCTAGTTGTTGAGTCAAGAGGGAAATCTTTCAGAATAACAATGATATAATGGTTTGCAGCAGCTCCACACAATTAGATAGATTCTTAATTAATGATGTCAATACCGTTGCTGAAATGATTAATTCAAGTCTGAAATATTGACTATTACATCATCAAAACATAAATAACTGTATTTGCTTCCCTTCCCTTTGACCATGACTGTGTGATTCATTTATTTCTTTTCAGCTTTTTCGGAAACCCAAATGTGGGCAATTCATTACATAAGCCATTTTGTGAGTGAAATTAGTGGCAAAGATGACCAAAATTATTGCAATGTCTATATCAAGAGTTTTCTACTATCACACATGTAACCAAATTTCTCTACTTTCCCACACAGTCAGATTTGCTGAAATTTACTACAAATGGTGTGACATTGCAGATTGTTTACAAATTTGTTTAGTGTTGCATAAAAATAGCCTTATAGGTGCTAATATTTAGACTATATTTACTCATGTGATTTATTTACATAGAATAAATAATGCTCTGGAATATAACAATGAACAAAGAAGGCAAAAATTTACACTGGTATGAAGCTTATATTTTACTGGAAGACAGAGAAACAAAATTAACAAGCAAAAACTGTATGTAAATATACACATGCATATTCTTTTATGTATGTCTATCTCTCAATCATGTTTATCATTGTATTAGCGTATTCCACAGAAACAGAAGCAATAGGATACAGAAGCAATAGGATATATATGTATATTTGTGTATGTATATACTATATACAAAGATTTATATATTTATAAATCTTTGTATATACTATATAAAAAGATTATAAACATGCATATGTGTAGGTATACACATATGCATATAGATATATGTTCATGTATGTTTTTATATATGCATTTATAAATATATCTATATAAATGTATAGATATATAGATATAAATTGGCTCATGTGTTTATAGATGATGGTAAATCCCAGATCTGCAGGATGAATTAGCAAGCTGGTGACCCAGGAGAGCTGATGGTGTAATTTTCATCCTAAATTGGCAGGCTCAAAAGCCAGGAACAGCATTTCAATTCAAATCTGAAAACAGAAAAAAGCCAATATCCCAGTTTAAAGGCAGCCAGGCAGAAGGAATTCTCTTGCTTGGGAGAGAGTCAGCCTTTTTGTTCTAGTCAGACCTTCACCTTATTGGATGAGACTCACCCACATTTTCGAGTGTAGTTTACATTACTAGATCCATCTATTTAAACATTAATCTCATCAAAAACACCCTCACAACAACACCTAGAATGATGTTTGAAGAAGTATCTGGACACTCCATGACATTCCCAGTAAAGTCATCACTCTATCAATTTATTTATCTGCAATGTTAGAAAATGTTAAGTACTTTGAAAGTAACCAAGCGAGAAAATGAGATGTTGTAGATAGTTGCACATTTAAATATGATTGATATAAAATGACTCACAAATATGGTAATGTTTAAGTAAAAACTTGAGGGGTCATGTAGGTGAGAGAGAGCAAGATACAAACACACCTGAGGGAACTCTGAATTTAGAGGGAATAGTAAGAGCAAAGGCTCTGAAGCAAGAGTTTATTTTGAATGTTCCAGGAACATCAAGAAAGTTAGAGTGATTGCATAGAGTCTGTGACAGAGAGAGTAATATGAGATAAGCTGAAAGATAATAGAATTCAGATCAGGTAAATTTTTCTAATCCACTGTACAGTTTTTGTCATTTACCCTAAGTGAAATGGATCATCAATGAATGAGAGTTTTGAGCATTCATCTGACATGATCTGATGCATTTTTACAGGTTCTTTCTAGCTACTCTATTAAGGGTAGATTAAAGGGTGGCAAGAGTGCAAGCAAAGAGCTCAATTAGGAAGTTATTGCAATAATACAGGTGACAGATGATAGAGACTTCAACCACAAGTATAGGGCAAGTGGTGAAAATTAAATGAGGTTAAAATATTTCTTCAGAAGCTATGCATGTAATAATAGCATACAAATCACTGATTTTAAAATGTACATAAATTTTATGCCATTGTTAATCTGTTTATCTTAAAACTTACATGTAAATTTAAATTTTATTCATCTATATTATGAAATATTTTAATTATTTGATGAAATAATCCTGTGTTTATCACAGAAGAGTTGACCACATATTTACAAAAATACATGAGCCAAAAATGTGCAGCAATAGGAGATGGAAGAGATGATCCCTACTTTTTGATAATTTAATGTCAAGCTTGTTCTTTTATCCCTAATGTGGCATGTAATAAATGTGACTGTGTGTTAGCCGGGCTCGGTGGCTCAGCCTGTAATCCCGCGCCTTTGGGAGGCTGAGGTGAGTGGATTGCCTGAGCCCGCGGGTTCGAGACCCACCTGGGCACGCGAGACCTCATCTCTACAATAAATCAAAAAATTAGCCGGGCGTGGTAGCGCGCACCTGCAGTTCCGGCTACTAGGAAGGCTGAGGCGGAAGGATCGCCAGAGCCCAGCAGGTCGAGGCTGCGGTGGCCGGGAGCGGCCACTGCACTCCAGTCTGGGTGACTGAGTGAGACTCCAACTCAAAAAAAAAAAAAAAATGTGGCTGTGCCTAGCAGGGGGCTGAGGGTTCTATGTCAGCTATGTTGTTGTGCTCGGCAGAACTATTTAAAACTATTCATACAACTCAAAATTTATAAGCATTTTTATATTACTTTGTACATTCATTTGGAATATAAATATCATGACCTTTTCAGAATCAAATGAAGAAAACTTTTCAGTAAAACTGCTCCATGCTTGCAACTAAGAAATAAGTAGTACTTTACAGTGTCAGAAGCCTACCCATTTTATCATGAGCATTCTTGTACCCAAGACATTATTTTAGTTAGATGTAGTAAGCTTGAATGGTGACAATAGTGGAGTGTTTATTTAGCTCATAATAATTTTTTTTCCTGCCAGAGGCCATAAGTTTTTAATCTCGATGACTTTTAGAAATTATTCATTATTACCCTAGAAAAGTCAAGAGGTTTGAAAACAACCTGCCTTTTCAGTGCCTTATCCCACCGTCAAAGCCATAGTAAATAGTTAATGGTTAGGAATCTTTAAAAGATAAACCTGTTTTGCTCTTTTCTCCCCCATTATATTGTACAGGCACTGAAGCTTGCCACAATAATTTCATAATTTATTTTCATTATGGTTGTATGGGGCTTGGGAAATGTGAGATCAGATCACTTTCTTAATAAGAAGTCCTTCTGAAGTAAACAGGAATAAAATTGTGCTCTGAGAGAGAGAGAGAGAGAGAGAGAGAGAGAGAGAGAAAGGCCAAGTTGAGAATTGATAGAGAAAAAGCAATAGAGAGAAAGAGAGAGAGAAAGAAGGATGTTTAAGCTCCTGACGCCATTTTCTGATACTTTGTCTTGTGATCCTCTGTCAACCCTAAAGACCTTCCCAATAATAATTTTCAGTTAAATTTTCTCTTTCTCTGACTTAATAATATGCTGTCTTTAGAGTGTCTATGATACAAATGCCAGGGGAAAAATTATTCATTTTATTGTATTTCTTATATACATTACATGAAACAGTCAAGCTCTATATTCATGTACTTTATAGGTGTGAATAATAAATCTAATAATTTCTACAACTGATTAATTTACATTTCACAAATTGAAGAAATAGATGTCTAGTCTCAGTTAATGGTTAATTTAGATAAATCACTTTATTTCTTTTGTGCAAATTGCCCTTAATGTCTACTGCAGCCATATCAATAGATATTTATTTTTATTCATAGTACACCCTATGGTAGAACACACAAAAGGCATAATCATCATCATGCTTTTTAAGCAGTCATAGAACACTAGGTATTGATAGAGTGCTGTGGCTTCAACTGTATTACGATCCCATATGGGGTCATAAAAAGTTAGTCTGACTAAAACTGCATAAGCGTTGTAAAAATTTAAATCACCTCATTTAAAATTCTAGATTTTTATGCATATACAGATAATAGATAGGAAAAAGCAGGTAGTAACTAGGCATTCTGTAGGTGAGGATTAGAGTATGTTAGAGGCAAATCTCTTCTTTTTTTCTTGCCACTTTGCTTTCCAGCTGGTGTTAGGTGTGTTTGTGTGAAGTCCTCTGAAAATATAAAAACCAAGAAAAGAAAAAAATATGAAAAAGGAGAGATATTAGAGAAAAGACTATTTACTCTGAGATATTAGACTTACTTCTGACGGAGGAGTAGGAGAACTTTGGATCTAATAGAAGATTGAAGTTTAAAAGTGTATTGAACTGGAATTTAAAAGCCAAAATAGGTGAAAAGTTGTGGAATGTTTCAAGTATGAAGAGCTCATATAACCTCATACAGATGAAAGATTCAACAGGGAACAGTTAAAAGCCACCAGACAACTAAAATCTTTCTACTATTATACTCTAGTGGACTGAGATTCCACAAACTGTTAATGTTGTCCTCCTTTCCCTCCTCCTTCTTATCTTTATTATCATTGTTATTATTATTATTATGCTTTTGATTTTATTCATGAGCTACCAAACCCAAGGTATACTTGAAGTCCTTCAACTCCTCACAAAATTTGATTAGGAATTGAGATTTTTTTCTCATCCTATTGATTCTTCAAAAAATTATTTTATATACTTCCAATTTTAAGTATTCAACTCTTAATCACAGCAAAAAATATACAGATGATCATTAAATAATAAACATGGGGAAATAATATTCTTAGTGATACTATTAATTTTAATAACTAAAACAAACTTTTATAGCTTCAGGATCTTTTGTGGTTATCCATCCAGCTGGTCACTTCTCCTTCCAGGAAAAATGAGTAATGAGTTGTGCTACCTGAAGTTCTATTCATTGGGATAATTTCACATTCGCATTGTCTTTCAGGCCCATTCTGGATTGGTGCAATAGTTTATCTTTGGATGGTACATGCATATTGCGCAGAACCATCTGGAAACTAAGCCTGAGTTTTTCTTCCTCAGTCAACAGTCCAACACATACATGTACAATGAGTAAGAGAAGTCAGTGTAGTAAGAGTATACACTTTGAGTATTTGACTTACTTTCACATGCACTTGTGTCTTCAAGACATATTTGAAGCTAATCTCATATGGATTAAAGGGTCAGGCAATATCCAGTTCATGATGGGAAGCTCAGGGCACATGTTAACTTGATAATCCATGGTAAAGCTTTCAATCTCTATTAAGGCCTTATAATAAGACAAAGACTAATTTACAAAAGACAAGTAGTTAGAAGTAGAGAAAATGACATAGCTTATCTCCAAAAATCACAATGGGTTAACCTTGTGAGTCATCTATAAGTCCCTGTCAAAGTCTCCCTGAAGTATCCCTGTCTGCAACTTACATCTTAAGCAACATCAGATTTACTAACTAACCTAGTTCAAGTGGTTAAGTAGCTTGCAAGGCAGTGTAAGTCTGTTGCCAAGACTTCTTTTGTTCTTGAATAGTAAATGAGAAAATCAATCAAGGTCTCTGTAGCCTAGGTTATGAAATAGGCAGGAGAGTTGATATAATTCTAAAATAAAACAAAAGAGTTAAAGGTTAGCTCTTTCAGCGGAAATAAAACTGTTTTTGATTATCTTTATTAATAGGTATGGAGAAAATGCATTTACCAGCTCAATACCTGCATACCAGGTGCCAAGGAATGTGTAGATTTGCTTTGGCAACTAAAGTTCATATGAAAAAGCATTTGCAATTAGAGTTACCGCTAATCACATGTACAATAATCCAGTCTCATTCTCCAAAATCTATGTATCTTCTTTATATGGCAAAATAAGTGCATTGAATGGAGATTAGTAGGAGTCACCATCCTTTATCTTTCAAATTGTGTTCATGGCACTAATCTTTGCAGTTTCCTAAGGGATAAAGTTGCTTTTGACTTGATATTTGTGAATGTAGTAATAGTTCTACTGCCTTCCACATGGCCTTTTCTAAAATAATAGCTCTACTCAATGACCCAAGAAACCTATAGCAGTGTTAAATGCAGAACAAGTTTATTTAGATTATATATTTCTGACTGAGAAATAGTCATTGGGTAAGCATGAGGATTCTTTGGTCTCACTGTGAGAATGATCTGAGTCAAAAACCAGTAGGTCCCCTAGTCTCCATAAACACTAATCTGAAATAATGAATCCTAATTATGCTGTGGATCTCCAGGAATTAGTGCTGATTCAGAGCAGTATCCAGTAACCCCCCTCGAAGCTGGATGATTTTTCTTTACCTTAAACTATATGCACATAGGTTTTTAGCATGGATTTGGCCTTGAACAATAAGTCTATTGTCTTTGCATCTGAAGGTTTCTAGTTCACAGGGTAGGCAATTAGAAAAATAAAATAAAATAAATAAATATTAATTTGGGGACGCTGTGTGTCAAGGTAAGATTGACATCTCTATATAAATATGTGTGTGTGTGTGTGTGTGTGTGTGTGTGTGTAGACTTAGAACCACAGAATTTATTACTTATTGCTGTGGTCTGAATGTTTGTGTCTCCAAAAATTCATATGCTGAACCCAATTCCCAATGTGATAGCATTAAGATGTGGTGTCTTTGGCGGTAATTAGGTCATGAGGGCTTTGCCGGTAATTAGGTCATGAGGGCTTTCATGAGTGAAATGAGTGGCCTTATAAATGAAACCAGATGGAGCTTGTTTGTTCCTTCTACCATGTAACAATGCAGCCAGAAGTCAGCTGTCTACAACCTATACAGGGGTCCTCACCTGAATCAAGCCATGCTGGCACTTGGGTCTCGACTTTCCCAGCCTCTAGAATTATGAAAAATACATTTATATTGTTTATGAGTCATTCAGCCTGTTACTGTGTTACAGCAGCCCAATGAACTGAAGTTCTTACATAGTACATAAAAGCAAGAGTAACCAAAGGTACCTGTTTTTCCTACAGGATGCTCTAAGACCAAAAGGACCCTATGACAGAGCCACACAGATATAGGACACCATGTTGTGGAGAAGACAGTGTTGTGCTATAGCTAAGCAGCTTCAAATCCTATAGCTACACTTTAATGGTGGTGAGGCAGACAGCCTCATGCTTCATCAACATTTGGTGGTTAAAAACCAGAAACGACTTGGTAGATTGCAGGTGAGTGGGCAAAGGCCTTGTAGCAGGCCCTTACAATCTTTTCATGTTCTCATGTTCCTGAGTATCACAAGATGTTTTGTCATGTCTGATATCAGCTATAAACCTTGCCTCCATGGCCTGTGTTTAGACATGCAATGGTGAAGCTGTTCTCCTACAGCAAGAACAACTGGATCTCATGTCAGTTCTCACTGCCTACAACCTTGGTAAAATAGGTGTCCTCCGGGAGAATTTGGCATCCTTTGTCCCAGAACTAAATACACAACTGGTCCAAGAATCAAAGAAGCTGAAGGAAGATCCAGGAAAAGGTATGGTATAGTCTACTCTGGGTGATTGGTTTTAGGACTCCCTCACTCCTTCCTCAGCTATCAAAATCCATACATGTTCAAGTTCCAGATATATAAAATGGTATAGTATTTGCAAAAACTTATGAAAACTCTCATATTCTTTAAACCATCTCTAGATTAATGATAATACTTAACTGGTACAGTGTAATACAGTTATTATACTGTATTGTTTAGGGAGTAATGATAAGGAAAAATTCTGTACATGCTCACATAACCATTGACTCTTTTTCCAAAATATTTTATATTTGTGGTTGGTTGTACACATAGATGCAAAACCTGTGGATATGGGAGGCCAATGGTAGTTGCAAATCTGCTTGTGCCTAGGGGTAAATGAGATAAACTAGCAGGTAAAATACAAGGTATACAAGCTAAAAAATAAGATTATGGCCATGTTAGCATATTGTCTGCTACTTTGCTTTCACTCTGCAAAGCCTATACCATATTTCTTGTTGGCCACCCTAATTGAAATTATATAGGCAAGGCCATGGTGGGAAGCATAGTTCTAATGAGCCAAATTGGTATTCTATAAAGCCACCTATATTAGTTTTCTAGGGTTGCCATGAAAAAGTACCACAAAAACTAGGCAGCTTAAAGCCACAGAAATGTATTTTCTCAAAGTTAAGGTTAGAAGTAGAAAATTGAGGTGTTAGCAAGGCCATGTTGCCTCTTAAATCTATAGTGGAAAATTCTTCCTTGCCATTTCCTAGGTTCTTATGGTGGTCATCAATCCAAGCTATTCCTTGGCTTACAGCTGAATCATTCCAATTTCTGTCATTGTCATCACAGGATATTCTCCCTGGTCTCTGTCTTCAAATGGTATTTTATTTTTCCTTATAAGGACATCAGTAATATTATATTAGATTTCACCCTAAGATTTCATCTTAGCTTGATTACATCTGCAAAGACCCTATTTCCAACTAAGGTCATATTCACAAGTGCTAAGGGGGCAACTTCAATACATTTGAGGGAGGGGGCATAATTTAATTTATAACACTAGTGGAGGTGTTGAACTTGAATGACACCAGAGAACACATGCAAGCATCATGAGCAAGTGGCTCCGTTTCTCATAACATTGACAATGCTGCATAATGTTGAATTTCTGATATTGAATTATAACTTAAACAGGCCAGCCAGCTTTTGGTGCCAAGTAAACTGCCCCAAGTTCCTTCTATCTTAGAAGGACCAATAGTTCTCCCTCATAGCTATAAAGATATTAAATGTATGAATTTGAATTTTCTGCTCAAAGAATCACAACTAGCCTGTTGTGATTTACAGTATGCTTGATACACTGGTATAAAATCTCATGACACAGATTCTGAACAGGAAGAATTTTTACAGTGAAGTAGATATAGCAATAGTCCCATAACCGTGATTTCCACTGGCCATGTCACATACTATAGCATTCCAATACATCTGGCCTTGTAAACGGGTAGGAGTTGCCTGCTGATGGTATACTTGAAGCAGTACCATTGAAATAACACTCTGAAAAAAATTAGGCCACCCTTCAGGATGCATTATATGCACCAAATCAGAGATATCTCTACAGCATTGTGTCTCCAAAAAAAAAAAAAACAAAGGAATAGATAGGTCCGGGAATAAAAGAGTAGAAACAGGAGTGGTCCTCATTTCCATGATACTCAATAATTCAATGGCAATTTCATGCTTCCTGTCATTCTATGCCTGCGATCTTCAGAATTGAAGATATCAATCCCTGAAAGAGGTACATTTTTTATGTGAACACAGTAATACTTCCATTTAACTATAAACTTCCATTATAGCATCTTCTTCTGGGATCATCAGACAAGGAGTCTCAGTCTATATTGGGGTAATTGACCTTGGTCAGCCAAAGGAGTTTGGATTGTTTTACACAATGAGAGTGCAAATAAATACCTGTAGAAGTTAGTTGATCCACTTGAGTCCCTTTTTATACTCCCTTGCCCAGTTGAACCTGACTATGCACACATGAAGCAACTTGACCCAAGAAGAATATGATTGCCAAAGGGCCATACCACCCAGAAATGTAGGTTTCATTCACACTACCACATAAGACACCAGCACCTGTGGAGGTGATAACTGCGGGTGAGAACTTAGATGTATAGAGAATGTATAATGTGCAGCAAGAGACAAAGAGGATGAGAAACAGATACGTGTGTGTCTCCAAGAGTAAGTGCAAGGATGGTGGCCATAGTTTGACTCACTAATTTTCTTCTTTTAAGTTCCCACATAGAGAACCATGAAGTAGCTGCTCCCAAATATGGATGAAGTGGATCTGTACAGAACAAAGGGTGAACTGTGGTGGCTGTGCAAGTAGTGGTGGGTACAAGGGATGAACTCTGGTGGCCATGCTGCTGTAGTCTTCATGAAGAAAATTCCTAGGGTAGCATAGTGTATTGACAGCTTCTATCAGCTCCTGTCCCCTTGGATCTGCTATGGTGCTTATGCTAAGATCAGACTCTTCCCACTCTACTCTCCATCAATGATTGAGAACAGTGAGAATCCCAGAAATGGCCCAATCCTAATTGATTCAAGACTCCTTCAACAGGCCCAATACTGACTGATAACAGCACACCTCCAATACATGGATGAGATTTTTGAGAACTATGTGCCATCTGAGGCTTTTCCTACCTATACTTACTCTTTCATTCCTGGTCCTTTGTAGTCTGAGCTTTCCCAATCTACTCTTTTTCCTTCACCACTTATCCTTCACATGCTTTATTCCCAATACATTTCTTACATTGCCCATCCTGCTTGATGTGTGTTTCTTGGAGAACTAAGCATGATAGTAAGAATAAAAATTTATGAAAAAAGAAATTAAGTGAGATAAAGTAATACTAAGGAACAATGATAAAATAAAACCATAAGTATAAGAAGGGAAATTCAAACATGAGGGTGTCAAAGTTCTCAGGGAATTTGGACTCTCTGTCCAGCTTTAGGTGATAAGCGATTATTGATCAAAGCCAACTGTGTTAGATCAAACACAAAAATGCCATTCAATTTTTTAGAGAATGATATAAGGGTAGGTATGTGAACTAATGCCAACCAATTAAATGTAAGAGGAATGGCAGGGGGTTTCTGTGGTCTAGTGTGAAGCTTTATGGGAGGTTTACTTTTGATAAGATAAAAAAGTCAAGAGGAATATGACTATTTCCTTCCTTTCTGGTCATTCGATGAAGTTTTGAGAGATGTAATTTTTGGATCTGCAGCTGCCACTTTCAGAATATGAAGTAGGTCAAGAGAATTTCAGAAATGCTGTAGAACATAAGGTAAATAAAAACTCAAATTATTTACTCCTCTGTTTTTTAGGTATTATGCTATTTATTGCCAGAATCATCTAAATTGATATAAGAATATGATAAAGAATGTAAAGGTAGGCTTACAAAAATAACAATTTTTTCTTTATATGTGGATGTCACAAATATCTAAAAATATTAGTAGTATCCAATTCATACAATACCTATTGCACACTCAAAAGTAATTTGTATTATTTTAGTATAAAAGTATTGTTAAAATATTAGTAGCAACTTGTAGTCATGAGGGAGTGTTTATTCTAGTTTCCTATTCTATTTATAAATACTTATTATGACTACCTTCAATTAAAAAATCTCCAATATCTCACAATGCTAGTAAAGTTACCCTCATACATGTTCTGTATACTGTATGTAGTTTTAAATTTTCCCAATATTTTTCTAGTTCTCTATTTTCATTTGTGTATTTGTTTTTAATAAAGCAAAAATGTGAAAGTGTTAAAATACAAGATTGGTAAGTATATTCTCTATTCAGAGGCTTGTATTAAAATTACATGACTGGATTTATGAGAAAGTAAACACTCTTTTGGGAATCAAAACTAAAGAATGAACAATTATTAGCACAATTAAACTATAGAAATTAAGTTATAGGTATCTCTCAGTTACATTTAACATACTTGACTCTTCTTTTCAGTTCATGTTTTCTTAGAGAGAAATTACCGCCTGTTTTTTTTTTCATGTTCGCTGAAGTTGTACAGTCCAGTGTCTTGTGACGTATCCATGTATGTATCTCTCCATATCATCTAATGTGAATGCACACATGCACACACACACACACAAACACAAATCTCTGTCTTAGGAGATAATATTAAAAAACACTTTTAAAAGATATCAAAATATGAAAATATTAAACAGACCATTACTTCTGTTTTTACAGGCTAATTAAACATGGTTGAGAGAAGTCACAATTGTTGGCTATCAAGTTAAAGTTTGACTATTCTGGACAATTTGCAAACATATTGGAAAGTGAAGAGCATTCTACAGTCTTTTTAATGTTGACCTCGGTTTATGAATTTAGTTACCTAGTATGGTTGTTTTAAAAGTAGAATTTATTAAGAAACATCACTTTTAACCAAGATATATGGGGACCTAACATCTTCTGCTGAAATTCTGTAGTCTGGGAACATTGTCAGATATATATAAAATGAAGATTAAAAATTTATCTATGAATTCTGCCAAGTTTTTCAATAAATATATAAAGTAATTTAAAGTTGCAGAAGTAGTTATTTGTGTGCTAGTCTTATTGTGTGGTAGAACGCTAAAAAAACTTGAAAGTATTTCATTGAGTTAAAGTTTAGATTGGATTTAGAAGTATATCTCTGAATTAGACATTTCCAAAGCCACAAAAAATAATATATTTATCTTATAGCAGATAATACACTTTCCTGATCTCTGCCTCAGAGAAAAAAAAAAAAAAAGAAAGAAATAAACACGTATTTCAGAGAGGTAGACCCTAGAATTAAGAATTGGAAAGCATACACATATAATATTCTACACAATATGTAATTTTTCTATATTAAAAAATTATGAAAGGGGTGTTTTGATAAATATCTGGTGTCTAATAATGACATCCATTATTTATTGTTATTTATTTGAATTTTTCTCTTAAATGTCTTTCTAGAAGTTTGGTAAGGCATTGGCAATAAATTAGCTCAGCATGGTGAGTATTACAAAAGTAAGCAATGGCAATTTACTAAAATGAACACTGCAAGGGAGTTGTTTATAAGATATATAGGATCCTACAGGAAAGACATCTTGAGTAACCTAGAAAGTAGGTGGTTTTGGATGAAATGACATAAACCAATTCACAAAAATATATTAATTAGTGAAAGAAAACGAATTAAACCATGGAAAGAGAAATAACCGTGTAATAAGGCCACTGGAATTGAAAAACTGAAATTACAAATACAGTCATGTGTTTCTGTACAGAGTGCATTTGTATGGAGTGCTGGAGTTGAATTGCACTTAAAAAGGCAAAGTAAAAAACAGGTCTAGAAAAGTTTCATTTCTTTCAATCCTACATTTATCCTTTAATTTTCTAAATTTATTTTTAAATTTATATTCACCAAAACTCACGCGTTTAGCTATACAGTTCCATGAAACTTGACAAAAACATTGTCTTATAACCCCTACGACAAGCAAGTTATCAGTTTGATCACTCCCCAAAATTTCTTTATGCTCTCTTTTTTGCAGTCAGGCCTGTCCCTTACCTTCAACCCTTATAACCTAGTAACCACTGTAGTATTGCCTTTTCCAGAGTGTCATTTAATTGGTATCAAAATGACTGCAACATTTTGAATATAGCTACTGTAACTCAGCAGAATGCAACTCAGATTTGTTTAAGTTTGCTTGGGGGTCAGTAATTCCATATTTTACTGTTGAGCAGTACTCTTTGCATGAATGTACTCCAGTTTGTTTTTCCACTTATCAATTAAAGGGCATATAAATTATTTTCATTATGGGACAGTTATGAACAATATTGCCAAAAAATTCATGGACTGGTTTTGTGTAGATATGTATTTATATTTCTTTTGGGTAAATATATAGAAATGAGACTGCTGAGTCATATGGTAAGTGTATGTTTATCTTTATAAGAAATTGCCAATTGTTTCTTTAGTAGTTTTTGTTTTCTTGTAGTATCTTTGCCTGGTTTTTGTATCAAGGTAATGCTAGTTTCATGAGATGTGTTTGAAAGTGCTTCTTCATCTTTAGTATATTGGAACAATTTAAGAAGAATAGTTGCTCATTCTTTATAAAATGTTGGTGGAATTCTTCAGTGAAGCACTCTTCTGGACGTCTCTTTGGAGATTGTTGATACTAACTCAGTCTCCTTACTCCTTTTATATGTCTATTCAAAGTTTCTATTTCTTACTGATTGGCTTAGTAATTGCACATTTTAGGGATTTATCCGTTTCTTTTGGTCATCCAATATATATATATATATTTTTTTGGTGTATGATGGTTCATAGTCGTCTCCTAAAATCATTCTGATTTATGTGGTATCAGTTGTAATGTCACCTCTTTCATTTCTGAAACTTGCTGACATCATCCTCATTTGTTAAATATTTTAACATAGAGAGCGGAAAGAGTATATGATGGTTCAAATGCTTAATGACTTTATATCTACAGGCCTGCAAATGTATCTATAACTAAACTTATGGAAGATAGCTATGCTAGTCCCTAAACTTGTGACTATCTCAATACATAAAAAATATAAACTTCACTAAGTTTATAAAGCCTACTATTTAAAGTGTTTGAATAGAGCATTTATAAACATTGTACAAAAAAATCCATTTAAAAGTTCTCCCAATCTTCTCATTCTTGGAAATAAACAATATTATCAGTTTCTTGTGCTTTTGTACTGAATCATATATATATATGTTATGTATAATATGTATGTGATTGTATATATGATAGTATGTATATATACATTTATATTTTTCAAAAACCATGGCAAATGCAAAAATTGTTCTATATTCTATAAAACTTTACTTGCAAAAGCACCAAGAATTTATTCTCAGTTTGAAAAAACTTAGTAATGAAGAGAAAGTAAAATTTTTTAATATATACAAGATCTCAAAAATATGCTGCCAGCTGGACTCAGTGGCTCAGTCTGTAATCCCAGCACTTTGGGAGGCCAAGGTGAATGGAATGCCTGAGCCCACAGGTTGAAGACCAGCCTGGGCAACTTGGCAAGATCTCTTCTCTACAATAAATAAAAAATTGGCCGGACGTGGCAGCGTGCACCTATAGTTCCGGCTACTTGGAAGGCTGAGGAAGAAGAATCACCGGAGCTCAGCAGGTTGACACTGAGGAGGTGGTGAGTGTGCCACTGCACTCTAGCCTGGGCGATGGAGTGAGAATCCTACTCAAGAAAAAAAAAAAGTTGCCTTCTATGAACGCTTTCTTAGAAAGTTTTTTTTTATTTTATTTTATTTTTTAAGAAAAGATGCTGCAGGCTTTTCTCCCCTTGAGTAGGAATTAACTGAAAGGGGGACAAATAAAAAGTTCAGAAAAAATAATGTTTCAATATGGGAAAAGAAACAAAGGGAAGTATCTGGTAGATATTGAAGGGAAATCCCAGAAGATCCTGCAGTCCAAAGAAAACAAGTAGTCCAAATTATATCAGGGGACATTTTATTTTTGTTCGGTTATCTCCAAGAAAATTAAAATAAAAATAATTTTAACCTAATATCTTTGAATATAGTAAAAAGTGGTTTGTAGTTTTGAATCTGATAGAGGTTCAGTTAGTAATAGTATATAAAAATTCACAAGATAAGCACAAGGTAATTAAAGAAAACAAAATATGATGCGAGAAAGAAAAAGATATTACAGGATACTTTAAAACTCTGGTATGAATTATAAAACATAAGCAAATAATAAAGAAAATGTAGACAATTTCACCATTATTGGCAGAAAAGTTGAAGAAATATATGTGGCCATATGTGTTTCTGCAAAAGTGTGCTACCTAGATGGGGCGCTTTAAAGAGACTAATCTTCTACGCAAGTGGGATCTCATCAAACTGCTGAGCTTCTGCAAATCAAAAGAAACTGTCAAGAGAGCAGGGAGACAGCCATCAGAATAGGAAAAATATTTGCCAACTGTATATCTGACAAAGGCCTAACATCTAGGATCTACAAGAAACTCAAACATGCCAAAAAGACAAAAAACCAAACAGCCCCATTATAAAGTGGGTAAAAGACATGAATAGACACTTCTCAATAGAAGATATACCAGCGGCCAACAGACACATGAAAAAGTGCTCAGCCTCATTCATCAACAGAGAAATCAAATCAAATTAAAATCACATTGAGATACCACCTAACACCAATAAGAATGGCCATCATTAATAAAAAAAGCAACAACAGATGCTGGTGAGGATGAGGAGAAAAAGGATCGCTTCTACACTGCTGGAGGGAATGCAAATTAGTGAAACCTCTTTGGAAGACAATGTGGCAATTTCTGAAAGAGCTAGAAATTGACCTTCCATATGACCCAGCAATTCCACTATTGGAAATATACCCCGAGGAACTCAAATCATTCTACAAAAATGATACCTGCATATGCATGTTTGTTGCAGTTCTATTCACAATAGCAAAAACAACCATGAGGTCCATCGAAACTGGACTGGACAAAAAAAATATGGTGCATATACACAATGGAATATTATGTAGCCATAAAGAAAGACAAACCTAAGGATTTTTGCAGCAACTTGGGTGGATTTAAAGTTGATCATACTCAGTGATCTATCACAGAAACAAAGAACAGAGTACCATACGTTCTCACTCATAAGCGGACCTTGAACAAATATCATAATACTATAAGAAAGGAACTTGCCGAAGTGGGAAACTGCAAGGGGATGGGGGATGAGATTGGCAGTTGAGGAAAACTGCTAAGGGAGGAAGAGGCACATCTCATCAACAAAGATACCTGCATAATCAACATCTGTATACCTAACCCTGAATTGTACCCCATATCTTTAAAATAAAAATCTAAAAAAAGGAGATTAATCTTCACTTTTAATAGTAGGAAGTCTGAAGATAATACCTATATCTGAAGATTAAAGAAATAGTAATATGAGTACATTAAGATACCTGAGTAAAATAACAGAAGAAACTACTTAATATTTAAAAAGTTGTTGCTTTTATAGACTGTAAGTGACAAGACAAGGAACTATATTTAGAAGTTAGAAGTCTCCAACTTACACCGAAAACCATGCACATTTTACTACTTTAATTAAAACAATTTAAACAATAAATCCCATTCATTATTATTTTGAAAAGAAATATGTCTGCAACATAATTGTATATATTCTGAGCCAAAAAAGAAAGCAAGATTATGAAAGTAGATAAACCATTAGTCTTGTACATATAATTATCAGTGAGAAAATGAATAAAAACATGCACATAGACAATAAATACCTAAATTGTTGTCTTTCAAAGCATTATCTGTAGTTAACTTTGAGTGTTTGGATTTCTAATCTCTTTACAAATCTATTGGAAGCTATTAAATGACCTAATAAACTATAAAATATGAGAAAATTCATAAATAGAAAGTTAAAGAGATTTGTTCATTTTTGTTGTTTAAATTAAAGACAAATTTGATGAATTTGTCAAATACTTCAGGTTATCGTGGTTTGTCTGTACATTAATCCACTTTTCCCTTTATAATTCATGGGGGGGGTCTCATGCCTGAAATCAAGCATATATATGCATTATTCATAAAGTTCAGCAATCTCTTATCAACAACATTAACCTCAATACAATATATAGACGAGAAAGACTTAAAACAGTTCTTCCTAATCACAGTGCAATAAATTATTAATAGACAAATTAACAAGCAAACACTTATTTTCTCAGGAAAAAATAAATACTTCAAAACAACTTCTGGTTCAAAGAAGAATTGCTGACTTTTAAAATAACAACAACAAAAATGAATAAATAAAATAAAATAATAACAGTAGCTGTAATAATTATAAGAAAAATAAATCAATTATATACTTTTCTTTTAAAATAAGAAATAATTTAAATTTTAAAAACCAAAGAATAGTGAATGAAGAAAAATTATACATTAATATTTGGAAATATTTAGAATGTCAATGCTTTTTTTCCCAAAAAGACCATTTTGGGGCCATTAGTTTGTTAAACTGTGGTTTCTCCATGTGGCTCTTTGAGCTATGGCTGCTATGTTTTCTTAGCTTTGGCCCCTTCCCCTACCTTGGGGTGGTGAATCTCTCTCTCTCTCTCTCTCTTTTACTTTCTAAATAAACTTTGCTTGAAAGACCATTTTTGGGAAAAAAATACATTATCATACTATTAATTAAAATGGAGAAATTTCAAATATACAAATGTACAAATATCAAAGGTCAAATAATATGCAGCTAGAAAAAATAAATTATCTTTACTTTCATATATCCCAACATATGTAAGTTTTAAAAACTTGATGAAATTTATAATTATCTAGAAAATTATAGCTTAGCAAAATTGACCACAGTGGATAGAGAGTCTAAGTAACCAAATGACATGAAGGAAAAAGGAGAAATTAAAGAATTCTGTAGAAAAAAGTTACTATAGATTTAAACCTTGAAACAACAGCACCTAGTGGTACTTATATTCTAGGGCATAAAATAAGATAAACTTCTAACTCTCTTGCATGAAATGAGTATAAATTTAATAAACAAACGAGACAAAATTAACAGCCAAAAAATAAAATAGCTGCAGACCAGTTTTGCTAATAAATATTGGTACGAAATATTTATTTAATGTTAGAAAATAGAGTCCAAAGTGCATCGCAAGTGCTAATCATCATACAGAAACAAATTTTATTCCAGGAATGCAAAGCTGGTTCATTGGAATCAACAGAAGTTTTTATAATGTTATTATATAATTATGTATACAGCTGAAAAGTTACACTTTTTTATTTTAATATATGTAAAGAAAACACAACATCAGCACTGGTTACAATTTAAAATATTCAATAAAATGGGAATTGATGAATACTTTCATAAAATGATAATGTATACACGATCATATAAATATTTCTTGCTGACATCTGTGTTGAAATATAATATATATATATACTTCAGCCTGAAAGCCCATATCTTATCTAATAAGGAAAACATGTATCTTTCTTACAAATGTCAAAAACAACACAAATATACCAACAGAGGTAATACTTTAACAAGATATTAGAGATATTATCCATTGCAATGAGACAAGATGAAGCATTCAGAAGAATAAGAATCATAAGTAAAAGGATAAACCTTCTGAAGTTAAAAGGATTAAATTTTGGAAACCTAAAACAATCAATGTGAAAATTGCAATAATTTTAGTACATGACAATTTAATAAATAAATCTACTCCCTAAAAAACTTTGTATAAACTACCAGTCAAGAAAGACATAAAGATGTACTTGTATAAAGGGAAAGATAGATTATGATTTTAGTTTCAACAAGGTAACTTCGGCTATTGAATTAAAAAGAAGTTGCATGGGGCAATGCAGGATTTAAGGTTAATATTTGAGAAGCTACTGTAATAAGACAAGGGGAAAATATTAGTGGTATCAACTGGATCAAGAAGTGGTGAGAAATGAATTCCAGAAATATTTTGAGAACCAGAAATGACAGGATTTGCCATCATATGAAGGGGACCCTTCTCTTTCCAAAAAAATAGAATTATTTTCTGGTGGGTGGGCTTCTTGTAGTACAGGCTTCTCCTTCTAAGCAAGTGTTCTAGGAACCCATTGGCATCAGTGTATCAGCTAGCTCTGTTGTGAGAGGCTGCATTCATCTTCAGTGAACTTTATTATTATTATTATTTTGGATATTCTTTCAATGCATTTGCATATTTCATTTTGGGTGATTTTTGAGCTACCTGCCCACACTGTGCTGAGTGGTCAGCAGTCTTTAACCAAAGTGCCATGAATCTCATGGCTCACTCTCCCTATGAACCCAATCTCACCCCTAGTGACTTTTTTGTTTGTTTCCCTTGATGAAAAAAGTCCTCAAAGGGAAACGTTTTGCTGATGTGGAAGAAGTGAAACAAAAACCAGCAGAAGTATTAAACAATATCAAAACTGACAGTTTAAAAACTGTTTTGAGCATTGAAAAAAGTATCTTGATAGGTGTATCACATCAAACAGAGAGTACTTTGAAGGTAACTAAAGTTTAAACATGTAAGAATAAATACGCAATTTTATATAAATAAATTCCATTTTGGGAGGGTTCTACCCTCATATATGGAGTGCGAGAGAGAAGAATCAAGTTGTGTAAGAAAATCAGCAACTTATTTTGTGTCTCCTCTGGGTGTCTTTTAGTTTGTCTTTTTGTGCGTGTTTGTGTGTGTTTATGTGTGAGAGAGAGAGAGAGAGAGAGAGAGAGAGAGAGAGAGAGAGAGGCATGCAGAACACTTAATGACATATCTCAGCAGTCTGGACAGGAGAATGGAACAGTAAAAAAATACTGTTTAGTTTTTTGTTGCAGCTATAATAAATTACCATAAACTTGGAGTCTTTTATTTTTTATTTTATTTTAAAGATGTGGGGTAAAATTCAGGATTAGATATACAAGTAGATATCTTACAGGTAAATTTGGGGCCTTCCTTTGGTCCCCACTTTGCCTGGTTTGAGATTGGGTATGCTTAGACGTTGTGCCCTCCCCACCCAGGCCATATCACCCTACGGCCAATCCCTTGCTTATAGTAATATGGTAAATGTTCAGCGTCTGCATATGAGTGAGAACATGTGGTACTCTGTTCTTTGTTACTTTGATAGATCACTGAGTATTATAGACTCTAAATGCACCCAAGTTGCTGGAAAGTCCATATGTTTGTCCTTCTTTATTGCTGTGTAATATTCTATTGTGCATATATAACACATTTTTTTTATCCAGTCCAGTTTTGATGGGCAGCATGGTTGGTTCCAAGTTTTTTCTACTGTGAATAGTGCAGCAATAAACATGCGTGTGCAGTTATCTTTTTGTAAAATGATTTGAGTTCATCCAGGTATATCCCCAGTTGTAGAATTGCTGGGTCCTATGGAAGGCCCACGTGGACATTCCCACACACATTAAACTAAAAAAAGAAAAACAAACAAAACTAAAAAATGAACACTAAATCATTCATGTACATACATAAACAGAAAACAAAAGAAGAAACAGAAAAGAAGAAGAAAAAGAAAAAAAGATGGTGGGGGGGAATCCAAATTGAACCCTCACATACACATTAATGTGCAATGGAAAAGGGAAAAAAAGAAACAAACATTGCAAACAACCCCTCCCCCGCAAAAAAACAAAACAAAACAAAACAAAAACCTTCTCTCTTGTGGCAGGTTCTGTAATTGTTCCTCTCAGCTGCAAGCCCCTCTGATGTCTCCTGCGTAGCTGCGCCCTTATTCACAATCTCCCTGGTGTCTGGCCCTGGGAAGGAAGAGGAGTCAGTAGGAGGTGGTTAGAACCTCAGTCCTTCCCTCCCAGTCTTGTATTCTCAGGAGGATCCCCTGCAGTGGAGAAGTGCAGGACAGCCTCTTCCCCAGGTGTTGGTAAGGGACACCCCAGTCAGGTTAATCCTGGAATAGGGTCCTCCTATCATGACTGATGTCCAGGCTCTGCCTTTATTCATCCCCCTCAGTTGTGTCCCAGCTGTCTGGGTCTGATGTTCAGAGGAAGAGGGGGAGGAGGGGGTTGGGTCAGTTATAGACTCACCACCGATCTCTTTGGGGATCTTCCTCATCCTTTTTTGGTCACATCCTTTGTCTCATGGCTGAATCAGGATAGAGGGTGGGATTCCTGAGACTCAGCACTTGTCCTGTCCCTCTAGAATTTGTGCTTTCAGGATATTCCCTCTGGATCACGATCAGTCCCTGAGTAGTTAAGCCATCAGTCACAAAGATTGGGTCTGTGGGTCCATAGTGAGCAACTGGGAGCTCGTCGCAATCCAGTGTTCAAGATGGTGGGAGTGTGCCTCTTTCATCTTCTCCAGTGGGGCTTTGCCTCTGGGATCATTGTCTGTGCTTCCTCCACAGCTCTTGCTGTTAGTATCTGGCCAGGAGCTGCAGTGGTGAGGCAGAGCCTGAAGTGGGCAGGCTCAACAGCTTCTTCCTAGGAAGGGGTTTGCTGATTTTTAAAAAATGACACTCAGTTTCTGTTCCCCAGGAAGTGCTAGGGTACAAGTTGAGCAGTTGTGGCACTAACCACTTCATCAGGAGAGCCCTGGCCACTGGCTACCAAGTCACCACTCAGTCAGCCACTCACACGCCCACTTACAAACAAATACGCTAAATTTTCCAAACACTCACTCACTCACGCAGGGACTTGCGTAGTCTGACTGACTCCACCACCATCTTCTCAGACGTGTCTTGAAAACTTTTATTTTATTTTTTATTTTGAAGATGTGGGGTACAATTCAAGGTAAAGTATACAAATGTTCTTTATGCAGGTACCCTTGTTGATGAGGTGTGCCCCCACCCCTTCCCCTAGCAGTTCCCCATTCTCTCTCCCCCACTGGCAGTTGTCTTGGAGTCTTTTAAAATGTACCCTTATAACGTTAAAATTCTAAAGGTCAGAAATTTGATATGAGTCTCACTGTAAAAAAATCAAGATATCAGAAAGACAGCACTTTGGAGTCTGTCAGGAAGAATCCATCTTCTTGCCTTTTCTAGTTTCCAAAAATGGCCTGCATTTCTTAGCTTGTGTCTTCTCCGTGTTCAAAACCAGCAATGGCCATCTGAGTATTTCTTACATCAAATTACTCTGATGCTGCTTCATTCTTACCATCTTTTACTTTTTTGCCTCTTTGTTTCACTTATAAGTGCCCTTATGATTATATTGGTTCTACTTCAGTAATCCAGAATAATCACTACATATTGAGGTTCTTCATCACAGCTACAAATTTTCCATTGCAATGTGAGGCAACATATTCACATTCACAGATTCTGAGAATTAGGACATAGATATATTTGGTTGGTCATTATTCTCTCTGCCACAGGTAATAACCTACTGATTAAGAATTTGTCCTAAGCCGGGCTCGGTGGCTCAGCCTGTAATCCCATGCCTTGAGAGACTGAGGTGAGTGAATTGCCTGAGCCTGCAGGTTCAAGACCTGCCTGGGCAACTTGGTGAGACCTCATCTCTACAATAAATCAAAAAATTAGCCGGGTGTGGTAGCGCGTGCCTGTAATTCCAGCTACTTGAAAGGCTAAGGCGGACGGATCGCCAGAGCCCAGCAGGTCGAGGCTGTGGTGGCCGGTCACTGCACTCCAGTCTGGGCGACAGAGTGAGACTCCAACTCAAAAAAAAAAAAAAAAAAAGACTTTGGCATAAAATTAGATCTTAATCCTTCTACCTCTTGTTGTGAAGCTTTGGCAAAATTTTTGTAAGAATTTGTCAATTTTAAGCTACCTCTCTCTTCTAGACCAAATGAAAATAGTAATTGAATTAACTCAATCTGTTATTTTGTTTTTAGAGAAATAATACCTGCAACAATTTGGCATGATGCTTGGCACATAAACCATACTTTCTATATATTGAATAATTTGGCATGATGCTATGATGCTTGGCACATAAACCATACTTTCTATATATTAACTACCATAATAATATGACTAAGAAACCTACTAGTAAAAGGTTGATTATATAAACTTATCTGACAGTTATTTTCCTAAATTGAATTTTATTCAATTTACCACTAAAAATTTTATTTTAAATTTTAGAACAATTTTAAATTTTATATTTGTTCTTTACATTCTTTTTTTTATATACCTTGAAGCTATTTCACCTCCACAGAGGATGTTTATAAAACATTACTTTTATTTATCATGACAAAAGTTGCCATATTTGGTTCATACATAATTATAATGTCAGCCATGTTATAACTTAAACCATTTGTAAAAATTTTAAAGAAGATAGAACTTAAAACAAAAATTTCACCTGCACATGAATGTTTATTGCAGAATTATACAACAGCAAAAACATGGAACCAACTGTGCTTCCCATCGAAAATGAATTGGATAAAGAAAATGTGGTACATATACACGATGGGATATTACACAGCCATAAAGAAAAACACAATTAGGGACTTTGCAGCAACTTGGATGGATTTAGAGTCTATAATACTCAGTGATCTATCACAGAAACAAAGATCTGAGTACTATACGTACTCACTTATAAGTGGACCCCTAACATTTAGCATAAAAAAAGGATTGGCAATAGTAGGATACTGCCAGGGAGGCAGGACACATAATATCTATAAGAGTACCCAATCTCAAACCAGGCAAAGTGGGGACCAAGGAAGACCCAAACTTTACCTGTACAATGACCACTTATATACCTAACCCTGAATTGTACCCCGCATCTTTAAAATGGACATTAAAACAAACAAAAATCTCAAGAAAGTAATTGTGGAATGTCTCAAGGTTGACATTTCCACATGTTATTAAGATTTTGTCTCTCAGTTCCACATTTAGCCTCTCAGCCCTTTAAACGTGTGTGTGTGCGTGTGTGTGTGCGTGCGCGCGTGCGTGTGTATGTGTGTGTGTGCATACAACCAGGTGTGTGTGTTTGTGTGTGTGTGTGCGCACGTGCATGTGTATGTGTGTGTGTGTGTGTGTGCATACAACCAGGGCTGGGATTCTGGAAATTAGCTTTCTCCTTTACCAGATGGTATCCAGTTAAATCCCATATAAAGAACTAGATAAAATTAGAATTCAGGAGAATATGAGAATAATTTACTGTAATTTACTATTTCTGTTTGCCTGAATTCTTGGATCATTCTAACAATAGATTTTCACATTTTCAGCAGCAATTGTCTTCAGTTGGTTGGAACCAGAAATTTCTTTCAACACTCTCAGAACTTCCCCACTTATGTGCCCTCAGAGGCGTCAGCATGAAAGCCATTGTCACTTCCTCCTCGGAGGTTCTGTTCTACCTCTGCAATGTTTCTTTATTTCTGAAATATCAACACCTGTTTGGCTGCAATAACTCCTCAAAATCTGGTGCCCAATTCCACAGGTCCTTCTTCAAACATCTAATTTCTAGTAACCCTAAAATGTTCACTATAGTCTTCATTCTTGGGGATATAAGCCACTTCCTGATAACATACTTAGGAATGTAATACGTTCCCTTTTTGAATTATAATTTTTGCATTATTCATTCAACCAATTTCTTATACACAA
Organism: Tarsius wallacei; assembly: GCA_963574415.1. Lineage (NCBI taxonomy): Eukaryota > Metazoa > Chordata > Mammalia > Primates > Tarsiidae > Tarsius > Tarsius wallacei. The sequence goes on from CAUYQG010278417.1 coordinate 85,493, forward strand.
TGGAATATTACACAGCCATAAAGAAAAACACTATTATGGACTTCGCAGCAACTTGGATGGATTTATAGTCCATAATACTCAGTGATCTATCACAGAAACAAAGACCTGGATACTACATGTACTCACTTATAAGTGGACCCTAAATATTTATCAAAAAAAGGGATTGGCAGACGGGTGCAATGGCTCAGCCTGTGTTCCCAGCACTTTGGGAGGCTGAGGTGAGAGGATTGACTGAGTCCAGGGGTTCAACTTGGCTAGACCTCATCTGTACAATAAATCACAAAAAACTAGCCGGCTGCGGCAGTGTGTGTTTACAGGTTCAGTTACTAGGAAGGCAGAGGTAGAAGGATCGCCTGGGCCCAGCAGGATGCGACGGCAGTGAGCATACTACTGCACACTCCAGCCTGGACGACAAAGAGTAAAACTCCAACTCAAAGAAAAAAAATGTGGGGGATGGCAATAGTGGCACACTGCCAGGGGAGGCAGGACACATAACATCGATAAGGGCACCCAATCTCAAACCAGGCAAAGTGGTTTGCGAAAAAAAAAAATCAGAAAATTATTTAATAATTATCAGAACATGGTGTACACATTTACCACTTCTGAAATCTTACTGACAGCTACTTAGTGTTCTCTAAATTGTTCTTGAGTGCCCCCACCTTTTCCATGGTACCAATTGTTTATCTCCCATTCATTGTCCTCCTCCTTTTTCTGGATTCCCTTTATCTACTTTCAGCTTAACTATCTTGGTGACTACTTCTGAGTCCCATGAGCTTCCCTTCAGCCCCTTATGCCCTTTTCATGGGCAGTAATTCCTAACTTCTACTTTCCCTTCTTTTTTGGGGGGCAGTGGAGTCTCACTCTGTCAACGCTTATAGCCACAGCAGCCTTGACCTGCTGGCCTAGGGCAGTCTTTCCACCTCAGCCTTCCAAGTAGCTGGAACCACAGGCTTGCACTACCATGCCCAGCTTACTTTTTGATTTACTGTAGAGAGGAGGTTTCACCAACTTGCCCAGGCTGGTCTCTAACCTTCGGGCTCAGGCAACCTCTCATCTCGGCCTCCCAAAGTGCTGTGATTACAAGCTGAGCCACCATGCCCAGCCCTACTCTCCCTTCTAAAATGTTTCTAACACATCAGCTTTCATTTGTGTACCTGTTTCTCTAGCTGAAAATATCGTTCAGCAAACAGGGCCCTTTTCTCCATAGACATTCTTAACCTGTCACTAGACGTGCAGCCAGGGTCTAAAGCCATGAAGAAGAACGTACGATAAAGCCTATGTTTTGGGTTGATAAAAGATCAAATAGATTTTAAAAGGTACCAGCCTTAACAGTAGAAGCAAAATAAGTCCCACTCAGAGTCCTGCCTTCTCACTACCTCCTTTAATATCTTTTTTATGGTTTAACAAATGTTACATCCAAATAGTAACTCAAAAAACAAATAGAAAACTTCAATTTTAGGCAATATTCTTACAGAGGGTAAAGATTTCCCTGCTACAATCTCTTAAGTATGCCCTTGCCCCATTATCCTATCCAAAGTTTTCTTCTCTATTTATTTACATTTTTGTTCTGGCTTTTCTTTCCTGGGAGCTCTCTTTTCTGTATGTCTAGCAGATATCTCACTACTGGGTGCCTATTATCTGCTCCCTTTATCTACCCAATGGCTCTTACTTTTGATTCCTTAAGGTTTTCAACATAATCAGTTCTTTCTTTGTTTCTGGCATTTTAAAACTCTACCCTCCAAATCTGATTGCAGCTCTTTCTCTTTGAAGATGTATTTTTTTCTTCCCTTTGACTCCATCTTTTTCACTCCCTCTTATAAGCAAGCTATCCCTTTAAATGCATCAAAGAAGTAAAAACAAAGTGAGCTTAAGAAAAAATATAAGGAAATAAGAATACACATGATTTGCAAATGTAGCAAAAATGATGAGAGCATCATGTGCAATGTTTTCTACAACATTTCTGTGTTCTTAGTTGAGCAACTGTATTTAAAAAAGAACAAATACAAATCTTGTTTTTGGTGAATTTTTGATGGCTCTCAGTGATAATCGCTTTCTAACTTGAATCATCACATTAATAGTTAATTTACTAATTCTCCTTGAGAAAGATGCATATTTTACCAACTCATATTTTTTAAAAGTACAGTACTCTGTTAAAAAATCAGAAAAATATTTAATAATTACTAGAGCATGGTACATATTTACCACTTCTGAAATCTTCCTGGCAGTCACTTAGTGTTCTCATTTACAAATAATCTGAGGTCCCTAGAAAAAAAAATTCTAGAGACCAAGAAATTTGAATTGATTTTAAGCAGCTGGGGATGTCCTATAATCTGATTAATCATAAATTTTAATGACTTTTAATGATATTTGTTCTATTCATGCCAAGTTTAAAGATTTCCTCTTGACAGAGAAGAAAGAAGCAAAGTGGGTTTCGGTAACTATATTTTTAAAGAATGTCTGACCTCAGTAGACTGATTTGTTTATTGGTATTTTCTTAAGTATGTGTAATTATAATATGCATTTATACTTAAAACAACTTATGAAATAGAATATCTATGCCATCAATTTAATGACCACACTCAGCTAATGTATTTGTCTGCGGTAGCCATTATTTAGTCTACAAACACTATTACACTTTTAATTATGTTTTTGAAGAGTCTGCATCTGAGTATTACTCAAAGTTAGCTTTCCTATGAGATTTAATTGCTGTTCTTGATGTTTTTCTCATATTTAACACTAATATTTATTTTTTATTTAAACTGGTGTTTGCATTTGGGCTGAAATCTAAGTTGAAAGTTATTTTACAGTGTTCCCTTCATTCTGGAAAAATTCGGTTCACTCTAGGTAGATCTAATTATGTCAAGCAATGCACAAATGTAAATAATATCAACATATTGAATTTTTCTTGTCACAATTAATGTGTGCCTAAATAAAACTTTGAAAGTATTTTAATACATTGAGAGATAGAGTTAATCCAGTAGAGGAGTACAAGCTGCCTTTTACATCTATGAGTTTTCCATTTGTGGATTTACCCAAACATGAGTAGAAAATATTCAAAAAATAAAACATAACAATACAACAGTAAAAACAATACAAATTCAAAACCAATTCAGTATAGCATCTATGAATGTAACATTTACGTTGTATTAGTTATAAATAATCTAGAGATAATTTAAAGTATACAGAAAGATATGTTCAGGTTATATGTAAATACTATCTCAGTTTAGATCAAGAACTCGAGAATCTGCAGATGTTGGTATCCACAGAGAGTCCCGGAACTCAATCCCTCATGAATACCAAGGGATGACTGCATTAATTCAGGCAATAGATAAGATAGTAATAAGAAGTAGACCATGATAGTGGTGAACACAACTTCTGGACTTGGACAACTTGGGTACAAATGCTTTATCCAGCACTATGTGTGTTGCCTTGGGCAAATTATTTAGTGTGTCAGTGGAGACAGTAAAATTATGTATGACAGCTTTTTGGTGAGCCAAAAAGATGTTTATAAATCACATAGGAAACTGACTAGAAATAGACGGTAAGACTGACTAGCCAAAAATGATAAATTATTACTCCATTAATGCTATTTTAAATGCCTACATTATGCCAATTATTTTAATTTTGAAAAAGCTTTCTGTGCCAGCACTAAAAAACAATACAATAATAATGCATACCTTGATTCAGAGGTCAACAGAACTAGGCAAAAAGAGGTGTGATCATCAACTAAGAATGCATTTACTGATGCCTCACAAATGTCATTAGTAATGAAAATTGCTAATATGTGCACTTACTCTAGGCTAAGAAGGTATAATAACAATATAGCATAACTCTATGGAAAAATTATTATCCTCATATACATCAGGAACCATAGACTTAGAAATTATATATCTTGCCTAATGTGACTGACACCATAATAGAACTGTTACTGGTATTTAAATGCAGCCCTTTCTAATGCCAATACCCATGATTATAAACATTATACCTCAGTGCCTAAATTTGAAATGGAGTCATTTCTTGAAATGCAGGGTTGAGAAGAAATGGAGTCCATAGTTGGAGAAGGATATCCCTTGAATTCACAGAAGGATTGTCTCCACTGATTTAAATTTTTTAAATCTCAGAGAAGACTTGGAGCAGCTTAGCGTCCATCCTATGACTTTCCTGGACCAACACACGTGACTGAGAGAATGGAATGAAATACCACATTAGAATCTTCTTGGGACATAAGCACAACCCCGTGTTCAGAAGACTGTGGGTCAGAGATTGGCAGCCTTTACTAAAACTCATTAATTTGAAGAAATAATTCTTAGAAGATACCGTTCTCACTTTTCAGGACACAATCAATAATAACTTGCATTCACTGGCAGGACTTCCCTTTGACCACAGTTTGGTTTTGGATCAGAAAGTAGTGTCCTTCTCAGAGAGGACACTGTGTTAGATGGTATGGTTTGGAAAAATCAAACAAAGGAAAGATTTTGTATCCTCATTCTCCTTCTTAGTTGATTGCCTTCTGCAGTAGCCCTGTCTAGTAGCAACATTATGAAATAATAAAAAGAACACTAGAAGTATTGAAAGAAACCAAGTATAGAATTAAAGATACAGATTTAATTTTTTACATTCATTTAGGAATTTGGCATATCTTTCCTTGGAAGACTTCTAGTTCCTGCTTTTTTATTCCACATGGGAAATACTAACTCAGAAGTTATGTTATATCTTATGGGGGCATGTGGGAGTCTCTCAGACTATTGTAGAGTACTTCAAACATGAACACAACACTGTATCAAAGCCCAAGGGGCATGACTGGAGAAAGTAGTCAATTTTAGCTTTGTTCTGTACCCTGGTTAAACAATATGTTTGATATAGCTATTTCTCAACCATAGTGATACACTAAGGCAATTAAATGTATCTTAGTATACAGCTTACTCATTCTTTTCAATCAATCCCTGTCACTGCAACAAGATTTCTGAGGAGCATTAACATATGACTTGGATCATTAATTATGATCCTTTACCTGCCACCCATTGTCACAGTCAGATCCTTTAGGATCTTATGTCTCCCCTTACCCTAAAGCCCCTAAAGGATTCTAACAGTTTGGGTTTAATGTGGTTTGATTAACTCTCTGACAACCAGAATATTTGATCAATGACAACTAACTTATTTTATTTTTTAGCAAACTGAATTACATTGGCTTAACTTTGACATTATAGTGATTTATATATTCAATATAGATATTCTAGAAAGTTTTCCGACCTTTTCTTAACATAATATGGCAGCTAAAAAATTACTTAGGGTATAAACCAACAACCAGGATTCCATCTAACATATTTATCTGCTTATTAGAAGTCTTTTGGGGTTGGTGAAGGGAGTTGGTGGTGATATGAAGAACATGATGCTAAATAATTTATGCATAACAAATATTTGGATAAACCTGAACTCTGTTTAGAAGTGAGTTGGAAAAATTCAATAGCTAGTCATTTTGAAATACACTTTTACTGCTGAAATTTTCACTGTCATTTTCAACACTGGAGTAAATTAATTCAAATAACCAATTTCTGCAAATCATTCATTATTATTTGAGATATCTGGCAGCAACACCCAAATATTATAAGTAGAACCATGTTCTTATTCCTGTCCTTTGTCTATGAACATGAAGGGGTCACTTTATAATGATATATCAATCACAGGCTCTCTTAGTCTCTACGGGATGATTCTATAGTCAGCATGAATTGCCTTCTTTCTAAGATTTTTTTTTACAATAACTTTGTGCTATCATATCTGAAGAATAAGAGTTATTGTCAAGTTCATTATCTCAGCAGGGAATGTTTGTGATGATAAAACTGGCAAGCTTCATCAGGTTGTTCATGCTTTTCCATTTTATTAACGTGACCCCATTCAGCCTTCCTCTGATGATAACTCGTTTTGATTTAAACTCACTTTAAAAATGAGTCAATTTGATTTTTAAAATCTTTTTGATTTAAACTCATTTTAACATAACCTGATGAAATATCTGTTATCTTGGAAAAAAAATTTTTTGACTCATTTTTCTCTTGACTCAGCTGCCTTAAGAGGAAAATGTGGGGAAGCAAAAAAAACTGACAAATATAAAATTAGACTAGTTCATTTTTGCTTTTTTTCCCCCAAATATTAACCTTCTTTTGTAAAGTACCATTATTCTTAAAATTACTTACATTAATTCTCAAGTTGCAATTCTGGCTTAATCCAGACTACTTTAAATTCACCCACTTGATAATACCTTGACATGAAGATATCATAACTGGTTCCATTTTAAAATGTACAGTATGTAAGCTAAGAGGCAATCCCTGTAAAACTGCCAGCTTTTATGAAGCATGATTTATGCTCTTCTGTTTTTATGACATTGCTTTCTGCCAACATGTCCAGCTGCTACCAGGTTCCATTCTCATTTTGCTTTTTCTAATATTTATTCCAATATCCGCTGACGAAGGCAGGATGCTGATTTTAACATAATTCTGAAAAGTATAACACTGCTTATAAGGAGCCCACACCCTCCCTTCATCAGAAAAAAGTAATACCTCCAGTTTTAAATTGCTCAGTTGAAATTCTGCATACCTTTTACCGTATTAACAAAACAATTATTGGTAGTTAAGTCCTCAGGCTAGCCCAAATTCTACTTTAAGCATCACACATTTGCACTAAAAAGCAAGAGTAATTAGCAGTTTTGAAATACTAATCAAAAGATTAAAATTGATAGTTATTTTTCTATATATTTTTAAGATACCTGTATGAAAATGTAGTTTAAAGATAAATGATGTGACAAATGTTATATATAGATATGCATAATATGGATATCTATATATACGCACATATGAGAATATTTGAAAGAGAATGTCTGGACATTTAGAGTTGTAAAGGCATAGCATATTAGAGGTGGAAATAAACCTTAAATCTTCATTTCTTGACTTTCTTTTGACACATCTAGTTTCTCAAATCTAGACTTTAAGGCTCTCTATCAATATACTGAGTGTAATCATCTTCTTCGTTTCCCCACCCCAAATCAGTGGAATTTTCAAAAAAGCACCATGGAGTACCAGCCATGGCATTGAAACTTAACATCACTCTAAAAAATCCTTATTGCCTAATAATTTCAAAAGGCTTGCGGCCCTTGGAGTGGTCCCAGGAAATCAAGTTTTACTTCAAACATCTCATTTCTTCCCCTCATCAATTTGGTTGTCTTAGTTTATGTTACAAAATTCTGGCCAAAATTCTAGCAAGCATTCCATCCTACTCCAAGACAAAAGACTAGATTTCAGTATCGGATATTTGGTGGGTGTATGTTGAGATTCCATTTCACCTTTGATGGCTCCCCATTGCCAACCACTGCAGAGTTGTGAAGATTGTTCTTGGCTTCGTGTGTGTGTGTGTGTGTGTGTGTGTGTGTGTGTGTGTTCTGTTTTTTCTGACCACTGCTATATTTCCCACCACTCAGACTCAAATTCTTGTAGCTTCCCAGATTACAAGAATTTATTAATGCAAGATTTTATTGGCAGTACAAACTGAACTGTTTTCTGACATTATCTCTAGTTTATTAATTCTTCTGCTGACTATCCTGCCCAATAAATTGATTACATACTATGTCCTGTCTGTTCTCCATAATTTTACAGCTAAAAGTAAACCTATTATGAAAAGCTGATTCACTATGACTAAAAGTATTCAATGTAGAACTTAGCTATTCTACTCTATGGCATATATCTCTGCTACTATGCTGTAAAATAGTAACTCTTTTTAGAGACTATTTCAGCATGTTCTCTGACTTTACTTATATTGGTAATATCCCATCCTTAAAGTATCCTATCTGTGCACATCAGTTCATGTATCAATGTTTATTTCTGTGAAGGATCCTCCTAGGTAGGAATGATTTATGATATTATATAAAATTAAATCCTAATTTTGAAATGTGCTGGTCATGTGTATTGGGGATAATTTAATCTTCACAACTGCTGATTGGTTTAGCATTAGTATTTCATTTTTAAAATAAAAGAACTAAAATTTATGTTTCTTTCTCAAATGATTTATTTGAAAGTCCCCAATAGTCTTTAATATAAAAGAATGCAATAGTCATATACTTATTAACTAATCTTTTACCCATTTATTCAACTGACCAAGGTTTTTGTTTGAGTGCTTGAATGTGTGTATCTGCTGTGGTTTAACATTTCTGAACCATAAATTGCCTTAAAATTAGCTCTTCAGAAAAATGTATTTGCTTAAATACGGTTAGTGGCAGGATGTTAAATAAATATAAATGCAAAATTTATAGAGATTTAAGTATAGCAGAGATTTTAGTTCTGACAAAGCAAAACTTTCAGAGCCTAGACAGATGACAAAGTTGTTAGTTTATAATGATTAATATCCCTTTATCCTAGGGGAAAATATGCAGCTTGCCACCATATTCATTTAATTTTACATAACCCACTCTTTGAATCTGAAGCAAATCTGATTTTCTATGTGAAAATAAAATATAAAAACTATTATTGGAGTAATTTCTAAACAAAACTTGTCTTTAATACTACTAAGAATTACAAAGAGAAAGAAAGAGAATTACTATATTTTAAAATCTTTTCCTTTTTTTTTCTTTTTAATCTCAAGGTAAATGCTGTAGTTGCAAACACTGCCGGTGAGTATCCTTGGGTTAAGAGGAAAAAAGGGAACACTTCTACACTGTTGGTGGGAGTGTAAACTAGTGCAACCTCTGTGGAAAGCAGTGTGGCAATTCTTAAAAGCTCTAAATATCAACCTCCCATATGACCCCGCAATCCCCCTACTGGGAATATATCCTGAAGAACTCAAATCACTCTATAAAAAAGATACCTGCACACGTGTGTTTATAGCAGCATTGTTCACAATAGCAAGAACCTGGAAGCAACCATGCTGTCCATCAAAAGAGGACTGGATTAAAAAAAATGTGGTATATATACACAATGGAATACTACGCCGCCTTAAAAAAGAATAAAATCATGAATTTCCCAGCAACCTGGATGGAACTTGAGTCCATAATACTGAGTGACCTCTCCCAGAAACAAAAAACTGAGTATCACATGTTCTCACTCATATAGTAGACCCTGATCATCCAACGTATTACCATAAGAAAACACAGTGGTGGGAAAATATGGGGGAGGGGAGGGTGAGGGTTTAATGGTGGTAAATATCTGTCTGGGGATGGGGAGACACCTCTTATCAACAAGGGTGCCTGAACGAAGCATTTTTGTATACCTAACCCTTAACTGTATCCCACAATATCATAATAAAAAATATTGAATATTAAAAAAAAAA
>CAUYQG010278424.1:0-15743 GCA_963574415.1 Tarsius wallacei
GCCTGCCCGCCTGTCGCCAGGCAGGTTTTGTTTAGGAAAGGCCAAATGGCCCAAAGACTGGCCATTCAATGGAAATGCAAAAAGAGTAACTAATTCACAGACTTATCCAAACCCCTCTTCTGAAGTTGACAGTTTACAACCCGGCAGTTCCCGAGAAACCATTTGTTCTTTGAAAAATCTGATTTTGCTGAATACAACGTTGTAAGATTCCAAAGGAAATATGTAATCACTCAACACAAACCCCTCCCTCACCTAAACAAGGGTATAAGACCCCACTTCTCCGGTTCTGGGGCACTCGACTTGGATGCATTAGACCCTCGGGCCCGCTGGGATGGCCAGCGTAATAAAGTGCCACTTCCTATAATAGTCTCGGTGTCACGATCTCTCTATTTTTCCTGCTACAGGGAGACGACAGAGCCCACGCACACTCCCTCACGCGAAACTCAGGTTACAAGCGCTGCATTTCTAGCAATTTTGAAGGCATGCTAGTGACAGGGAGAAGCTGAAATAGACATGACACTTAAAAAAAACCGACAAAAATAAAAATGTATCATGATCAGCTCAGAAGAATCACAAGGATCAAACAAAATGAAATATTTCCCCCCAAACATATGCTCCCAATTTTTCCATCCCCAAATGCCTCTGAAGAGTGGGAACAGGCATGGGGAGTCCTGGGCCTTCGGTGAGCCAAGGGTGGGCAGGGTGGGCAGCCATCCCAGGGCATGGGCCCCACACCCAGGGCTCCTTGCTGTAGCCCACAGCCTGGCCCAATGTGCCAGCATCGATCTGCCAAAAGTGCACATGACTGGCCTGCCCTCCGCCATTTCCTCCGTTGGCTTTCAGGAGGCGGCCGCTTCCAAGCCAAAGCACACAGAGACCACGTGGCCTGGCGCCCAAAGCCCACGAGGCAGCCCAGGGCCACGGTCTGGCCGGGCCCCACGGGAGTCCCCGGTGAGATGAGCCTGTGTCCCACCTGCCAGGGGCCCCGGGCGACTGCACAGATGCCATGGCCAGGTGTCCCCTGCAACGCCGCAGAGACACGCTGCGCAGGAGGCAGGAAATCAGCTACGGGGCAGGATTGCCAGACACCCTGGACCCTGGACTCACACCCCAGGTGCCCCCTTTTCTGCAGATGACCATCACCCCAAATCTCACGCACGGCTCAGGAGCAGGGTATGGCCAAAGGGCTGGGGAGACCCCGGTGGTGCCCTGGAGAGGTGGCGCCCCTGCAAAGCCCAGGCCACATCGACCAGCAAGGAAGGGGGCAGGGAGCACACGGCATCTGCTCAGCACCAACTCTGTGCTGAACTCCGGAGGATGCCATGCCACTGCCAATCGACAGGAAGCGCCACGCGCGGCAACCCCCTCGGGTCCCCTCCCACTGTGGGAGCCTTTCTGTCCTTTCAATAAATCCTGCTTTCTCAAAAAAAAGGAATAAAGAAAGACAGAAAGAAAGCTCCACGCTGTTCTCAGGGGGGTCGCCAGCAGGGCCTGGGCTTAGGCACCCCAGTTCCCAGACCAGACCCGCCAGGGGCCAGGTATGAGGTCTGAAGCTGCATGACCTCTAGATCTCAGACGGCGCATGATAGGGGAGGGCCTGGCGCCCCAGGAGGGCTGGTGGAGTGGGTAGGGAATCCTCTGCTCCCCAGAGCTAGGGCTCCACAACCTCCAGGACCCCTGGGCCAGCACAAACCACGAGGCCGAGACAGAGGTACAAGGTGGAGGCCGAATGGAGTCACTGGCACTCCAGCTGGCACCAAGCTCGGGCCCCTCCCCCGCCCAGGAACCCCTTCTCCAGCTAGGACCCCCTCCCCTGCCCAGAGGACCCTCTCAGTCCAGGGCTCCTCCCCAACTCAGGAAGCTCCCAGGAACCCCTCCCCCACTCAGGATCCTGTGTCCCACTCAGGCCCCCTCCCTGTGGGAACACCTCCCCCACTCGGGAAGCCTCTCGGGAGCCTCCCCCGCCAGGGCTCCCCTCCCCGCCCCAGATCCCCCGCCAAGCATGGCTACTCACGGCACTCCTTCTCGTCACTCTTGTCGAAGCAGTCGGGCAACCCGTCACACTGCCAGGTGCCCGGGATGCACCGCCCATTGCCGCACATGAAGCTGCCCGGGACGTCGCACTCGTCAGTGAAGTTGTTCCCAGGGAGCAGCTGACTCTCTGTGGGAGAGGGAGAGGGAGGTCAGACGGCCAGCGGAAGGACTGAGCCTCGCCCGCCAGGAGGGAGACTGCAGGGAGCACACTCGAGTGCAGCACACCGGGGCGCTCACTGACGTTTTTCTTCCTCCATCAGAAAGACCGGCTGGCAAACCCAAAGGCTCTTCTGGCCATCAGCAGACGCTGAAGCGAAAGTCCTGTGGCCACGCCCTTCCCTCCTCCTGGCTCAGGCAGGTGTGGACACCTGGCCTTACCCGTGGTCACACCTTTCCCTCCTCCAGCATGAACACGGGACCCCCATATCTCAACAGCAGACTCTACGGCCCCACAATCAGAGTCCTGGAACTGGAGTCAAGTTGGTGGGAAAACTGGGAGATCGGAGGCCAGACCCACAATACCATCCAGCCAGGAAAGACCAGCTGGCTCCTGAACTCAGGCCTCCTGACCCCCAGGAGGCCACCACACTCACAGAACTGCTGCTGGCCAGGAGTTACTGAAGGCTGAGCACCGGGCCCAGACTCAGCTCCCCCAGGCAGATTTGCAAAGCGCCTGGGCCCCGCCCCACAGCCAACGTCAGGCTGGAGAGAAAGCAGAGAGGGCAGCACTGTGGCGGGGGCTGGGGGTGTGGGCAAGCCGGGGGAGTAGGGAAAGGGGGGCAGGAGGGGGTCCACCTACAGACCCTGGCATGGATCTTCAAGGGACCCAGGGCCCGCTGACCTGGTGAGTCGCAGCCTGAGTGGTCAGTGCTGGAGATGTGAAGCCACAAGAAGCAGTAAAGTTTTGGAGAAAAAGAGAAAGACCCATCCCCTGCACACCAAGCTCCAGAGATCCCTCCAGAGTCCTTTCAGGAGACGTGGCTGGACGTTTGTGACAGATGCTCAAGCCATGTCCCTAACCACCCACAGACGAAAGCCAGGGCTCCTTCCTGCAGGCTGGAAGGGTGCACCACAGCTAACACCAGGTGTCCACCCTGCCTGGGCCAGGAGAAGAGGGCGTGACCATGGGGGAGGCCAGGTGTCCACCCCTGAGTGACCCAGGAGGAGGGGGGGTGGCGTGACCTCGGGTGAAACCAGCTGTCCACACTGCCCAGGCCCAGGGGAGAGAAGGGCCCCAATCCAGGCTGGAAAAGTGACCCTGGATAAGACCAGGGGTCCACACTGCCTGGTCCGGGAGGTGGGAAGGGCCTGATCCTCTCCTCGAGCTCTCCCGGTAGGCACAGCACTGGCCTCCAGATTCCTGACTCTGGGCCCTCGTGCCTCTCTCCCACCCCGATGCTCTTTTCCCAGGATGCCCCTCAGTCTGCCGGGTCTCCTGGCGAATGCCTGCACCCCCTTCCACTAGCAGCACCTCCACTGCCTTCCCTGGGCCATGTTCCTGGGCTGCTCCTGGCACAGAGGAGCACTAAATCTGTGCTGCGACAGTTCTTCTGGGCAGACAGTAAAGATATTTTACAACCACAACGAGTGGGCCCCAACCACTGGGCACAGACACAGTCCCGGCACCACAGCACACACAGCCCTGGACCGAGGCACTTCCCATGCCCCTCCCCTGCCCTGCACTGACTCCGAAAGGCATGCGCGCCTTCTCACTGACAAGGAGTTTCTGCAGCTCGCTGCAGGACTCTGGAAAAGCCGCACGGAGAAGGGTCCCGCCTGACTGACTGCCCACACAGGAACCCTGGGCGCCCCCTCACCCCTCACTCCATCAACCCTGCACATGCCCATCACCAAGTCCACTAACACAGCTGCGACTCCTGCCACCTGGCCACCCTCTCTTCCCCAGACTGCTGCAGTGCGCCACCTCCCACCAGCCTCCTGCCTCCCACCTTGCCGCTCTAACTACCGCCCCAGTGGCCGGAAGGAGCTTTCTAAACAGCAAATCAATCATGACAGTTCTGGGTTCAAAGAGGCCACTGAGTAACTCCCCAGTGTTCTTAAGATGAACTCAAAATTCAGAGGAACCAAAAGAGATCCAAGAAGAAGGTGGAATTACAGTGGATGTCGATGGACACAGTGATGAAACACAAGGACCCTTTGGGCCTAGAGACCAGAGTCAGCAAAGATGGAGCAGGAAGACACCAGCTGAGGCACCACAGGTCGTGGATTAACACTGTGCAGCTTGGATGCTCGGACACACCTGTTTTGCTGCCAGCCTTCTCCACTGCAGGGCACTCATTCCGCCGGGCCCAGGCCCAGGCCCAGACACCCTCTCAGGACTGGACTCCAGAAAGCTGCCCTGGCCCCAAGGGAACAGGAAACTAATGCGGCATCTCCAGGTGAGGGCCCGGTGACAGCCAGTGGGGGAGCCCTGCCAGGCACCAAATGCTCAACCCAAGCCCACACACCCCTGCCTGGGCTCCCCAGCAGCGGGGACTCCCCAGGGCCCCGGAACACACTTGTTCAACACTTTCCTAGAAATCACTCACACTAGCCTTTGCAGAGCTGGCTCCTTGAGGGCATGGCCCCTGGAACAGTCACTGCAACTGCGAAATATTGGTCTGGTAAACAGATTTCCGGAGGCAGAAAATGTGCTCACTCTGGGCATCAACAAGGCTGGCAGCACGGGGGTGTGACAGACGGGCGGGTGAATGCAGGGGCCTAGGCACGGTGTCTGCTACACGGGGTGGTCCTGCCAGCCAGTCTCAGGCCCTGGGGGGAGGTCACAGAGGCCCAGAAGGAGGGAAGGGCGTGACCATGGGAGAGGCCAGGGGTCTGGTGCCTTATGCTGTGGGGAGGTGTCGTCATCAACCACAAGGCGAGAGGAGACACCACGGCAAAGGCAGGAGTCCTGTGATTCTGACTCAGGAAACCCTCTCGACTTGCCTCACCCTGCGGGCCGCAGGCACGCGGGCCTCGGTACCTTCCACCCTCCCAATCCCTGCTCTCTGGGGGCAGCAACTGGGCCCCAGGGGACACAGGCTTGTCTGGAGACTCTCTTGGCTGTCATAACTGGGAGAAGGGGTGCTGCTGGCCAGTGGGTAGACACCAGGGTCCTGCCGGACACCCCACAATGCACAGGGCGCCCCACAGCAGAGGTCATCCAGTCAAAACACCAACAGCACGGAGGCTGAGAAGCCCTGGCTCCCTCTCACTCCTTCCAGGTCCTTCCCTTCACAGCATGAGAGTTCAAAATGCCAGTGACGGTCTCTCTTGCCCTCGGAACAAGTCTGAAGCCCCTGCTGTGGTTTACACAGCCTGGTGTGGTCTGAGCGCTGCTTCTGATCTGCACTTCGAACCATCTCCTGGGACACACCGCCGTCCCCCTGCCGTGAGGTCCCCAGACAGGCTGTCTGCCTGGATGTGCGTCTGCTGGCACGTGCTGAATTGTGTCCCCCCAAAGCTGCATGTTGTAGCCCTAACAGTCAGAACCTCCAAATGTGGCTCTACTCGGAAATGGTCTCTAAAGAGGTGATGAAGTTAAAACGAAGTCACTAAGGTAGGCTCTGATCCAACAGCACACAGATGCACCCAGGGAGAAGACCACACGAAGACACATGGAGAAGGTGCCATCTACATGCCAAGGAGAGAGGCCCGAGGAGGCACCAGTCTGGTCAACACCTTGGTCTTGGACTTCCGGCTTCTGGTACAGTGAGAAAACGAACCCGTCATGCAGGATGCCCTGCTGTGGTGCCGTGTCGTGGCAGCACGAGCAAACTCATCACCCATCCTTCATGCCTCAGGTAAGGCACTCACTCAGACCCCAGCACAACCCCGCCTACAGCCGGTCCCACATCACCCAGGCACTGCCTTGTTCTCCTTTCTCCCGGTGTATGCCCACGGGTGAACCCGGACCATCTTGCTACCACACAGAGGCTCCCTGGAGGCTGATGAGCCATGTTATTCAGCCACAGGCTGGGCTCCGGGCACTCAGCAGGGCTCCAACATGCACTTGCAACCACGCCAAGAAGAAGGCCACGTGCGTAGCCACTGAGTCACTCCCCAGCCCCCATGCCCTCTCTGGAATGGTCCATTCACCCTTGCCCATTCTCTAGCATGAGTGGGATCTGTACACACAGTTAAGATAAGGGGCATGGGTGTTAGGATTCATACAATCCCTACCCTGCCTTTCAACAAGGCTAGAAATCTTTTCAGGCCGGCTTCAGGACTTTCCAGTGGCTAAATTATTTATCCCATCTTAGTGTCTTGGGACACATCTAGAATCCCGCAAAGACGAGCGTTAGCATGAAGCTGGCCAGCCGGGGCTTCTCCTCCTCCCTTTTCTTTTATCCATTAAGCTGAAAAATGAAAGAGTCACCCATTTTCACTGCAGCACATCACTTACATAAAGTAGCATCACCAACTGCACCAAGAACGAAAAATGCCCAAGGCCTCTCCACCGGACACAGGCAGCCACCACGGCCACAGCTGCCTCTCCACAAGTCCTCATCCGAGGGGGCCACACTGGCGCCACGCAGACACGCAGGCGCTGCACCCTGCCACATCCTTCCAGAACACGGGCTGGCAGCCTGGCCTCTCCAGCTGAGAAGCGGGGCTCTGCCTGCCAGCCAGAGTCCCAGGGCTCTCCTCTCCCGTGATCCTCCCTCCCCGGGTGCCCTTGGCAGGATGCCACAGAGAAGACACAGAACGACACCCACAAAGCATGACAGGCCCTGTCTTTAGGTGTCTGCCCAATGGCCTCCCATGTGACCTTCCTTTAACTGCATCCGAGGACCCAATGAGCAGCAAAAGCAAGACACACGCACACACATGTGCACACACATGCATAAAACATGCACGTGTGCACACATGTGCAGACACGTACACAACCGAGCACCTGTGCAGAGCTGGGTCCCAGCTCTGTCTAGACCCCTCACATTGCACGGCCCTGTGAGCTCACTCTAACTGTGTGCCTCAGTTTACCTAGCGGTCAAAGAAGGCACAGCCCAGGGAGGTGGGCAAGATGGTATAAAGTTATCCCTGGGTTCCGCCCAAACTGCCAGCCCTAGGCATCTGGATTTCACATCCACGCTGCCCATGGCCCTGTGGGAAGACGTGTGCACTTAGCAGTGGGAACATGCCTGGACGGCCAGGGAGTGAGCACTGCTGCCCGCCGGCGCCGGTCCTCACGCGGCTCACCGTCTGCCTCTCCCGCAGAAGGCCAAGCAGCATGATGTGAGGTGGGAGAGGCTTTGTGTCTCCTCATCAGCGAGCTCCCAAAGAAAGCCGCTGCCTGGTGCCCACGAGGCAAACAGGGAATGCAAAGGGGCCGAGGAGGAGGGCAGTGTTTCACCAGGAAAACGTTTAATAGGTTATTTTTGTCCTGTGCTCCTTCAGGGCCTGAAGCTCTTACTGACGTGTTTCGGTTTTGCACTTTCAGTGCATTTCATGAGGTTTGTTATGTTGGTGCAGGTTTGCAGCCTTGAAAGGCCCGGGGTCCACAGCTCGGAGGTCTGGGAGTCCACAACGCTGGAGGCTGTTGTCCATTGAGACTCTGACCTCCAAGGGGGCACCGAGTCCAGCCTGGTCCCATTCCTCCTCAGGCTCCTTCAACAGTCCAAGAACCTAACTTTCAAGGACTTCTCTCGGGAAGACCCAGCTTCGACTGGAACACCTAACACAGCGGGAGTCGAGCACCCACTCTTTCTCGCTCTCTCCGAGAGTTCTGAAACAGGTGCCACGCCCTCCTGCGGAGGAGGGACTCGTGCTGAACACATGGCTAGAACGGACCTGCCAACGGCCCAACAGTACCCACTTTGGGCCACGCAGGCCGAGAGGCCTAACCGGGACCCTGCAGAAGCCCACGCAGGAGGAGAGACAACTCCGCAGACATGTCGCTGATGGCATGCAAAATATCCTCATGGCCATTGATAACAACTTTCTGTGACAGAGGTCTACTAAGGAAAAGACCGGGATTCTTTTGGGGGGCTATTAACATTTCACTTAGTCCAGGTTCAAAGCCAGTGCCCTCAGTCATCAAAATACACTGTAACACCTGATGTTTCCCAATCATTTCAACAGGTAGACGCCTCTCTTATCTGGAGGCAAGTCTGGAAACAGCCAGTGGCCGCCTCAGCCCATTTGCCAGCCGACTCCTACGCTGGAAGACAACAGGTCCATGCAAAACGGGAAACGGCCAAGGTGCCGCCCACGCTCCCCCCACACTCGGGACGCGCCACCTTGCCTCCATCAGCTGCCCCCACATCAGCAGAGACCCGGGCTGTCCCAGCAACCGGTAGGTGACAGGTGCTGGTGGACTCCGCGTCAATGCTCTAAGGGCTAGGGGCAGCCCAAGTCTGACTGAGCCGCTCACACCTGGCCACGTGGCCACAGTGGGGCAGGGGTGGCGAGAAGGGCTGCTGCCGCACGTCTGGAAGGGCCTCTGTGAAGGCGCTTTTTACTCACGACCAGTCCTTGCCAAGGGCTACCATCAGGCCTGGGGACCAGGAGTTTGAGCCACCCCCACATGCCCGAAGTGAGCATGTGGATCAGCCGCGACCTGCGAGAAGCCGCTCGAGCTCCAACCGACCCATGCTCCACGTTGCTCGGAAACAGCCAGGAAGGGCTCAGCTCCAACCCCAGGTCCAGCCCGGCCACGCTGTGACACAGGAGCGCTCACCCGCACCCAGGGACAAAGCGTGCACTCTGCAGCCGGCCTCCACCCCACAGATGCCCACAGGCAAGCATGGAAAATGCCAGAAACAACAAGAGTGGCAGGCCAGAAAAGAAGGCGACCTCCAGTCTGGCCCAGGGCATTGATGAGCTTCAGTGAGGAGGAAATTCTGAAAAAGGACTCAAAGCTCAGGCCCCAGGGAAAGAGACTGATGGAGAGAAACCCCCAACCTCAAGAGATGCCACAAACAATGGAAAAAGACCAGCCACTGGCTGGAGGAAGAAATCGCCCACACATACGAGGAGGGACCCCCTCAAAACTGGAATTTACTTATAAAAAATTGTGTACCTATTCTTATATGTTTAAACTTCCATCACCTCCAAAGTACTCTCCGTTCAATGAAATACACCTATTGAGACACTTTTTCCACTGCTCAAAACAGTTTTAGAACTCATCCATTGTGATGCCCTTTAGTGCTTCTGTTGTTTTTTGTTTCACCTCTTCCATGTCAGCTAAACGTTTCCCTTTGAGGACTTTTCTCAGGGAAACAAAAAAGTCGCTCATGGTGAGATTGGGTGCATAGGGAGGGTGGGGCACAGGGGTCATGCCGTTTTTGATCAAGAACTGCTGAACAAACTCCGTGCAGTGTGGGCAGGTGCACTCGTAAATCACCCATCATGAAACGGGCAAACACATTGAAAGACTCTCCAAAAGAAATCACTGAAGTCAAACGCAGGATCTCACAGCAACGCTAGCTGGTCCACAGATGCCTACAGGCCCCTAGAACACTCACCTAGCGGGGACGCCTGGATGACGAGGGGCCTGCCCTCCAAAAGATAATTCTGTGATTTTGGGGTCCCCCTTGTATGACCACACAAAGTACCAGTATCTAGAATTCTCTGACAAAACTACAAGAAAGCACAAGCACACAGCAGGCCACGCACACGCCGATTCCCTGACGACGACTCAACAGCCACCTGCCCTTCCTCAGCCCCCTTGCAGTCAAGGGCGATGAGTGGACTGGGAAGCCCTCCCGACCATCAGACTCCCAAGGACAAGAGGCCCGACACTCTCGGGGGGAGAAGTCCTTACGCCCCGCACGCCTCCACCCGCCAGGCTCTGGTGGACACGCCCCGGGCTGGGACCGCATGCCCGCATGCGCAGGACGAGCTGGAGAACAAGTGCCGAGACACAGCCCCAGGCAAGGCTGCCAGACAAGCAAGTCATCGAAAGGACGGTGATGAGAAATGGCACCTCCACACCACAGGGACTACCCAGAGCCCAGGGGAAGGCGCGGGGGACACGAAGCCATGGGAGAGCGGGAGCCTCGACGCCAAGCGAGGAAAGCAGCAGAACATCCTCACATCCAACCTGCGAACACACCATGGCGATGGGCACACGCGCAGGTAAGAACTGCGCAGGAGACACGAGCGCCACGTTCAGGACACCGGCTGCCTCTGGCAAATGGGATCAGAGCAGGAACGCGTGAACTTCAACCGCAAGACTTCCTTCTGAAACACAGCCTGAGGCTGGGTGCAGTGGCTCGCTTGTGTAATCCTAGCACTTTGGGAGGCCGAGGCGGGAGGAGTACCCCTGATGCGAGGCGTTTGAGACTAGCCTGGGCAACGGAACGAGACCCCATATCCACAAAAATAAATAAACAAATAAGAAGTAAAAAAAATACCTGAAGCAGGCACGGCAAAGTATTAGGACTCACTAGAGCTGGGTGGCAGGTGCACAGGCTGGCTTGTGCTGTGCTTGGTAACGTTCCTCTGACCCTTACAAATGTTTCATTAGTAAAAGTATTATAAAGGACAAAAATCACACTAACAGTTGGAAAAAACCTATGAAAGACACATGGAGCTGTTTACACTACATTCTAGCATCCGAAGTCTCATCGGCTTAAAGGTCCATGAGCCAAGAGGGCAGGTGCTCACCCCGGGCAAGCAAGAACAGACGCAGCACACCGTCCAGAGACACCGCTCTCCTGAGATCACGAGAACGGATGCAACACACACGCCCGGAGACGCCGCTCTGAAAGGCAGCAACAACAGTGTGGGGTGGGAGTCGGTGTGCAGGAAAAATTAATCACAGGAGACAGGTGTGCCCCCAACTTACCAAAAGCAGAAACAGTGACCTGGCAGTAGGTCAGAGATTCTTTAAATACCTCCTGAGAAGCCAGGCTGGGAAAAGCCCAGGAAAGCTGTCCTCCTTGGAAGAGACCATGCCATCTGCCTCCTTGCCCCTCACGTGGGCTGCAGCAGGCTAAGCCAGGGTGGCCATGGCTGGGGTTGGCAAGCAGGGCCCTGGCTGCTGCCACTAAGGGGGGACAAAGGGTGCGGAGCAGAGTCAGAAACCAGGGTGGCCAGCGGGAAAGGGGCATGAGAGGGGGGTAGGTGAGGAAACAGACCATGACGCCCAGCCCCTGCACCCTGTTCCTCCTTCCACTGGGACAGCGGTTTGTTAAGAGCGTGGGTCCAGGGGTCAGGCAGACCTGGGTGCAAGGCCAAATTCTTGTAACCATAGCCAGCTGTGTGACCTCAGACAAGTGAGCTACCCTCTCTGAGCTTCGATTTTCCATGCGTAAAACTGAGGAAACCCTATCACCCTAGCGGGATTGCTGAGGGACGGAGGGATGACAGAGATAGACATGGACGTCAACAGAGTCACAGACACAGGCATAGAGCTCTATAGACAGAGATGTGTACAATCCTGGCATAAAAGAGATAGAAGCATGGAGTACACACAGTAGGGCGGGGGCATACTCTTGGTGCGTAATAGACAGCACTACATGTGTTACTCCTTCCGTGCCTCTCTACATTCCCACAGAGGAGACACTTGGCCCCGTGCTGCCACTCAGGGAAGACGGTCCCCCTCTCTTCCCCAGAGGGTGCAGCCTGGTCAGGTGGGATGCCTGCTGGACCCGGAGAGGCCCTGGGAAGCAGGTCGTGGGGACAGACTCCAGGCTCAAAGGACGCCAGCACAGAGCTAACGGCGCAGCCCTGGCTGTGTCTGCCATTCGACATCCTCGGCTCAAGCACTCCTAGGACACCACACACCCTCCATCGCCAACCCGAGGGCTCTTCAACAGCAGCTAACCTACCCACGAGCCAGCCCTTCCAAAAACACGGCATGAAGCAGGTCAGAAGAGAAAGGCATGTGGACTCACCACTGGGCCTTGGGGGAGATGCTTCTCTCCCGGGGCCTCAGTGTCCCCCCGCAAAAATAAGGCAGTCATCGAGGACGACCGAGTTCCCTTTCGATGCTCAGTCCGCCCACCCTGTTTCTGTGGCCAAGTACCAGTCCCCAGCACAGGCGAATACATGCCACCTGCCTGCCCCAGATGGCTGCATCAGTATTTAACAGTAACACCTGGGGTGGACCCAGAGCTCCTACTCGGAAGGATTGAAAACATCCTGAAAGGCAGGCACTGAAGCACTTCCCCATTTCGATACAGAGAGTCTGGGAGCCAGAGTTCAGCCCTGTCAGAAGGCAGGGTGGGGGTGCCCAAGAATCCAGGTTCTGAGTCCTGACGGGGCCCTGGCCTCTGTGTTTGGGAACCCGACCCTCTCCGCAGGGTCTCGGCGATGGCTGTTCCCACCTCGCCTGCCACAGACAACGTCCCCTCCAGAGGGCCAGGGATCAGACCTGCCTCTCGTGCCCCGCGCCTCCCGGTTCACTTCAATTACCCACACTCTTCCGTCCCGTGGCGGCAAATGAGTGGCTGTCTGACTTCTCACTTCCGATGAGGAGAGGACGCTGCCAGGGAAATCAGGTCCACCAGCCCATGTCCGCCAGGCAAGGGAGTTTGCATAGTAACCGGTATGTCTCTCAAATGCTCTTAAGCAGCTTAATCCATTAAACCGGCATGCTGCTTGGCAGTTTGTTCAGGCAGCACCTCCCTCGTCAGGAGGGATTAGTCGGCTTCTCGAGCAAACGACGTGTGTGCGTCTCGCAGGTGGCAGCGCTAAGTGGCATTTGCTGCTGGCGTTCCCCCTCGAGGATGCACAGCCGGGGACGGCGGCCTCCAGACCTCCAGCGTGCGCGATTCACCTCTGCAAGAGGCTCGGCAGGCCTGTTTCTAGAGGCCGAAACGTGCAGACCAACCTGGCCAGGGCCTCCAACGGCAGAGGAGCGCTACGGCCGTCAGG
The DNA here is from genome assembly GCA_963574415.1 of Tarsius wallacei. Lineage (NCBI taxonomy): Eukaryota > Metazoa > Chordata > Mammalia > Primates > Tarsiidae > Tarsius > Tarsius wallacei. The sequence goes on from CAUYQG010278424.1 coordinate 12,859, forward strand.
AAACACAGCAAGTGTGAGAGTGAGAGGGATCACAGAGCTCGCCTCACCAGAGTTCACACTGCATGGACTGTGAACATAATTGCCAGGCTTAGGGATGACGCACCCCTCTATGCCTCAGTTTCCCCATATTGAACAGGGACTGACCCAAAGCCACCTGCCAAGCTCCCTGGGTAGCCAAAGGGCTGTTCTGTCCACCGTGGTATCGAAGCCAAATAGTCGCAGACCCGAAACACTGGAACGCTCACACGACAACTCACACCAGAAAACCTCTTCAGGAAGGGAGAAGAAATGCCAGCATTCCAAGGACGCGTCTGGGTGTTCACATGTTACGACAGCAGGCAGACAGAGGCCATGACACTGGCCAGGGCTCGTCTCTTCAAGGCGCTATTATTCACGGTTAAAGACGTGCTGTTCCATAAAGACCAGATGCAACGTGGGACGTAACATGCCACTTCAGGGGACGCTCCATTATCATGCAGGTACATGACTAGTAATTGGGGTGATCTGAACAGAACCGACGGCGTCGCACCAGCGTCCACGAGGAAGCGACTCCGATAGGCGGAGTGACGTGCCCCAGTGCAGCTGCAGGTCTGGGGGCTCTGCTCCGTTGGCGGCTCATGCCGTGCTGGCAGGCGCTGAGACCACGAGGAACACGGCGTGGGTCTGCATGCTCTCTCCCCCGAATCTGTCCTCACAAAGTCACCAAGGCCTCCTGGCCTCCAACCACTGACTCTACGGATTCCTCTTCGGTCTGTTCCTTAGGCCCAGTCTGCGCCACCAGCCAGCCGGATCCTCCCTCCTCTTGAGACTGGGCCCTTGGTCCCCTCTCGTCACCTTCTATCCCCGCCTGTCCCACCGCCTGGCTCTGTGCATTCCTTCTCGGCCTCCTGGGACTCTCCTTCAGAGTGCTGCCCTGGCTGCCAAGGGCCATCTTCCCTGGATAAGCCATCCAGTCTGCTCTCAAGAGTCACCCCCACACCCAAGCTCACACCCACGGGGTCCTCCTCCCTTCAGCTGCACCCTCCACCTCCCATCACTCCGGGCACCAGCCCAGCACCCTCCAGGCAGAGCATCTGGGCTTCCTCCGAGTCGCTCCTCCTGGGAGAACACCAGCCACCCCTCCCTCAGCCGCCCCTCCCCCAGCCACCCACTGATCAGCCGGTGCTGAGACAATACGCCCCTTAGCCCTAGCTTAGGCCTCACCTGCTCAGCACAAATGCCTTCCTCCCTGGCTCTCCCAGCTCCAGCCTGGGCCCTGAAGCACGCTTCGCATGGCTGCAGGGCCAATCTGACGGTCACCAGCGGTGTTCAATCCCCACCCCCTGACGGGCAGGGCCAAGGGCCCCGGTCAGCACAGGAGGCCCCGAGCGCCTGGCCAGCTCGTCTCTCCAGCCCAGCGCAGGCTACTGTCCCAGACCTTGTGGTGTGCCCCACGCAGACTCCACCTCCTCACCACGACACCACACGCTTCTGCAGTGTGCCCGTGTCCCCAGTCCACAAACACTTCCCCAGAGGAAGCACTGGGTCTGAGTGCAGCCCAGGCCACGACAGAATGCCTGTGGACAGCAGGCAGGAGAGGCGTGTGGACGGTGCCTTCTTGTGCTGGGGTATCATGAAAGCATTGCCCCAAACATCTCGTTGGTTATCTCCACAAGCCGGCTGCCGACACGTCACACTGCGCACAGCTCAGGACTCATGGAATAAAAACGTGTCTCTTGGTGCTCAGATAGCCTGCTGAGTCAAAAAAGTAGGGGGACGGAAGCGCAAAAAGTGTTTTATTCATATGATTATTATCTTTTCTGAGAAGTCCGTGGACCCTGGGATTTTCTACACCTCTGATTAGCTTCGGTGTAAACCTGCCATTCTTCATGGGTCAAAGTAAACGTTCAAGAGTGTCCCAATATTTCAGACCGCAACCTCGGAAGGCCCCAGGACGCGAGCGTGGGGGCATCACAGACAACGCAGACAGCAGCCGTATGGGAGGCAGCTGCCCATTCAAAGAGCCCGGCGTTCTCACAGGCCGGGTCAGAAGTTGCCGAGGCTGAGACGGTTGCAGGGAGGAGAGCCAGGCCTGGTGTGGCCAGCGGCCGATGATGGCACCCTGGGAAGCCCGCCCTCTGCAACTGCCCACCCTGGGCTGGGGACAGCCACTGTCAAGACTTCATCCACAGAGGCAGGCCCTGCCCACAGCGAATCCCAAGACAGCAGTGCCCTGCCTGAGGCCTGAGTGTGTTTCCCTCTGTATCCAGGGAGCGGTGACAGCTGAGTCCTGTGGCTTGTGGGGCAGGGACTCACATGCAAAGGCGGCAGGGACGCAGGAGGCCAGGCGATGAGAGGGAAGGAAGGGCCTGGGCCTCAGTCAGGAGCCTGCCTTGCTGTGAATGGCAAGCAGCACGGGGCCCAGCGTCCTATGCACAGCATTCAGGCTGCTCCAAGGCCACTCAGGACCCTTTATCAACAGAGCCAGAACTGCCAGGGCTGCTCCAGACCCTCCATCAACAGAACCAGAACTGCCTGGGCCACTCGGGACCCTCTGTCAATGGACAAGAACTGCCAGGGCCGCTCGGGACACTCCACTATGAACCCAGAACAGCCAGCGTCACTCAGGACCCTCTCTCGTTGGAACAAAACTACCAGGGCCACTCAGGACCCTCCATCAAAGGAACCAGGACTGCCAGAGCTGCTCCAGACCCTCCATCAACAAAACCAAAACCAAGCCGGGCTCAGTGGCTCAGCCTGTAATCCCGCGCCTTTGGGAGGCTGAGGTGAGTGGATTGCCTGAGCCCGCGGGTTCGAGACCCGCCTGGGCAAGCAAGACCTCATCTCTACAATAAAATCAAAAAATCAGCTGGGCGTGGTAGCGCGCGCCTGTAGTTCCAGCTACT
>CAUYQG010278429.1:0-13973 GCA_963574415.1 Tarsius wallacei
TAGTTCCAGCTACTTGGAAGGCTGAGGCGGAAGGATCGCCGGAGCCCAGCAGGTGGAGGCTGCGGTGGCCGGGAGCGGCCACTGCACTCCAGTCTGGGCGACAGAGTGAGACTCCAACTCAAAAAAAAAAAAAAAAAAGAAGCTGTAGCAGGTCTTCTCCTGGTGTGATTATTTTGTTATTATAAAGTCCATGACTGCAACTCCGAGGTGTGGTCCACAGATTGTAGGCTCCTGTGAAACATTTGTTACCAACCTGTCAGATATGTGAAGATGGTAAGAGAGAGCCCTTGGAAATTTTTATTAGAAATTTTAACTTGTCGTGGCATCCATGAACATGGTTTTGTATTTTACAAAAGTATCAGTCCATAATCCATAAGAAATAAAAATTTTGATCTTTGTTCATGGATACTTCAAAAGTATGGTTCTACAATACCATCTTTAAGTTAGTTAGTTTAAAACTTTTTCAAGCAACTCTGAATTTTCTTTGTGCTAATGTCTAAAAATACAAATTGTGTTATTTTAATTTTGAAAATTTTTGTAATTCTTATTGATTTGAACTGTCTAAAATATGGAAATGTCTGGATGAAAATTACAATTAAGATACCAGGGGCTTGAAATGAAAAGTACTCTTTGTCTCAAACACAGGTAAACATTTCTACTAAATACATTAATTTATTTTCACCAAGACTACTCAGTAACAATATTTGGATAAAGATTTTTGTGTTCTGGACTTCTCATCTCTCCAATGAGTAAAAGTAGTATGAGGAAGAGGAACATATCTGTATTAACACAAGATGCTTTCCTCAAAACTGTACTTTTTATAAGTAATCTTTATTATTTTTCTCATTTTTATGATACTGCTAAACATTGAGTAGAAAAGTTATGTTTGGAGGAGTCATAAAAATTTAATAAAATGTCATTTACCAGATAATATTTTCCCATTGTATAATGAAAATTGATTTAATGAAAATATCATGAGCTTCTGGGATATAAAAAAAATCATAGGAGATGCTGTAAAAGATTAAAAAAAAAGAAGTATATGATATTATTCTTTTCTGAGGAAACAAGACACATTTACGAAAAAGCCAGATACCAGTTAAGAGGTCAACACGCAGATAAAGAAGAGTGAGCATTACACATGTATACTTTCATGTCACAAGAACTCAGAGCAAGGAAAAGAGGATTCCGAACAGAGTTAATTTTAAAAGTCTACTTAAATGTTCACCTTAGAGTTGAAAACACTTGCAGAATTTGAGCTGACAGAGAAAGAATAGTTGACATCTGTCCGAAATGGAACTTGAAAGTGGGAGATGAGACAATGATGGAGTTTGGAGGTTTGAAAGATGCCTAATAGAATAATAGCAGTTTCTTTAGAACTAAAGGTGTATGGCAGGGGAAGAGTAAAAGAGAAGTTTGGATAATTGTCAGATGTGTGTAATAGTAATCCGGATATTAAGATGGGAGACTTTGGTTTTGAGCCAAAAAGCAAACACAAAGTACTTTTAGCAGAGAGCAGCATAATTAAGACAACAGGTAACACACACTCTGTGTTTTACTTTTCAGTGGATGCTCAGGTGCAAATGTGACTACCACAGATCTTAAATTCCAAAACTCTTGAATATGAATCCAGAGTCACTGTCAAAAACCCATTCTTCAATTTCAATTGCCCTGGGGCAGAATGTGAGAATGATCATTAGAATTCTTGGGAAGTATATTTGATCTCCATCAAAACAAGTCAATTGCATAATTATCACTACTGAATTTTATAATTTGGAGTTAAAGGTATGTATAATTGACGATACTACCCAAAAAAACTAGAAAGAAAAAATGAGAGACAGAAAGAAATGAAAGAGAGAGAGAGAGAGAGAGAAGGGAAAGAAAAGGAAGGAAGGGGGGGGGAAGAGGAAGGAGGAAGGAAAAAGAGAAACTAGTTTATAAGTGAAAAGATATTGTTACAGATGTCCAAAGCGGATCTCAGTGAACCTGAGCGGCTTGCCAAATAATATGGGCATGGGCCTATTGAAAATTGCTCAGAATTCCACTGCTTCAACAAGACATTGTCCAATGCATACACTATGTCATCTTTTGTTTTGTTTTTATTAGAAATGATGGGCTAAAGCCCCTGGATTATTCTTGAAAAGATATTTCAACAATCCCTGTGATATTTTGTTGCATATGTGGGTATCACTAACTGCGTTTGTAAAATTTTTTTATTATGCTGGTTTTATGTTGTGTGTTTAACTTTCATCATTAATAGAAGAAAAAATGCTTCATACTTATAAGAAGTAGTTTAATATGACAAATATGTACAATTTTAAAAACAGACTCAAACCCAAGTATTAAAGCATCTAGTCTTGATTCTAGTAGTGCAGTCAGCACTGCATCCCTGGATTCCACATTCAAGGATTCAGGCAACTGTGGACTGAAAATATTCAAGGCCATGGTGGCTTAAGCCTGTAATCCCAGCACTTTGGGAGTCCGAGGTGAGGGGATTTCCCCCAACAGCCTGGGCAACTTGGTAAGACCTCATTTCTAAAACAAAATCAAAAAATTAGCCGGTAGCATGTGCCTATAGTTCCAGCTACTTGGAATGCTGAGGTGGAGGGATCGCCAGAGTCCAGCAGGTCAATGCTGGGGTGGCCGTGAGCATGCTACTGCACTCCAGCCTGGGCGACGGAGTGAGACTCCAACTCAAAAAAAAAAGAAAATATTCAGAAGAAAAACAATAAAAAATGATTACAGCAATACAAAAATAATACAAATTAAAAAGCAGCACAGTATAACTACTTATATAAATTTACATTTTGTGAAGTATTATAAGTCATCTAGAGATGATTTAAAGTATACAGGAAAATGTGTGTAGGTTATATGTAAATACTATGCCATTTTATATCAAGGACTTGCGCATCCATGTATTTTAGTGTCTATGGGAGTCCCGGGATCAATCCTCTGTAGATACTAAAGGATGACTGTATACTAAAATGTTGTCAGTGTAATATTTTATCACATTTTCCAGTATTTATGGAGAAATATCAACTGCAAATACAAGCACATGACTTTATAGAAATTGTATTCAATAGTAAGACGTTATTCACAGTCATATCATCTATACAATGTCCCAGAGCGACTTTGTTTCTAAATCCCTTGCCCTAGAGTAAATAGCTCTTTGAGAGATTATGTCAGGGGATCTGGGGAAGGTAGCATGTGCCTATAGTTCCCCTATAGGGAAACGGGATGGAACTGCCACTTGCTGCTGGATAACACAAGCCAGCCACCAGTGCAAGAGGGAGAGGACCATGGCTGTGGCTGGAAGAGTCACCATCATATGTGACAGGTAAGCACCCCAGTTCCGACTGCTGGTCTACTATAACATTTCTTTAAAGAAACACTATTTGAGGCACCCAAGGTTAATTATTGCTCCTTATACCATTTTCACCAGGTACAGCATGTACCGCCTTGGAGTTTGAACTGTACGTCCCTGGTACAAACCTTGGCATCCTGCAGCACTCTCTGGGTCTGACTACAAAGTTGTCCACATTCGGATTCTGCTCTATAAATTCAACCTTTCCGCAGAAACTCTCTTCCTGGGCAAATGAGGAGGTTTTTAAAAATCTCAAAGCATCTGTTGGGTGTTTTCTCTAAAAAAAAAAAAAAAAAAAAAAAGAGCAAATTTTCACACTTCCTCCTCAAATCACACAGTTTGTCTGTAGAAAGCTACATAATCCTTGCTGTTGCCTTATACCTGCTTTTAGCTGAGGCAATTTTTAACACACTGCTTTGTGCTTATAGGCCTTATCTCAGCAGTTTTGGAGGAGTGTACAATAAAAGAAGTGGCAAGGGTTAAATGTATTTATTTGTCTTCTAATATTTTCCATATTGGTGACAACAAGGCTGTAGGCAGCACTTAATAAAAATAAATGGAATAAAATAAAATCACCGAAACACTCTGACAAGTAGAGTGCCACCACTGCGGGAGGTCTTGCAATTTCCCTATTATCATTTACAAAAGATTTTTACTATGGGAAGACATTGTCTCACTTGACTGAGGCTTATATAAAGTGTCAGTTGAGAATGCTACTCCTGGACAGCTCTTCTCTTCTGCTTCATGGTAATTACCAGAGAGTGCAAGATGCAAGCACCATGCTGTTCTGCTCTCCTAGCAGTAAACACCATGTATAGGGGACACAGTGCATCGTCCAGGCACCTTGTAGGCATTCGGCCTTTCTCTACTGACCTTGGCGTATACAGAGGTTTCAGTATTGGCATTTCCTAAGGCACATGATGGTCTTTGTAAAGCAAAGAGAAAACAGTAATGTGTATCTTTTATCTCAATAGAGGTAGATAACTTTTTTAAATAATGCAAATATGTTATTCCTATTTTATTTGTAAAAGTTGGAAAGGCATTGTACTAAATACTTCAAGGCTAAGCATTAACTCCAACAAATTTCCTGAAAGGGATTCTTAGAACAATAGGAAAGAAAAGGCATTAAAGAAGTATCATGTGACACATTTGTTATTGGAAAATAAAGATAAAAATCTCCAGTCTATTATTACAAAATCAAGGGCAAATTCAGTGTCTAATAAATCCCACAAATCAATGACCACATTATTTTGGGCAATAAAAGAGTCCTACTAAAAATGAAGGTACTAACAAATACCACCTTCATGGTTGTAGTGACTCTGATACATTTCCCATTCCTACACTCTTATTTCTTCCCAGTAACTTATAATTAATGTAAATTCTTCCTTTAAAATTAAGTTAGTGGTTGGGCTTAAGGAAGAAAAATGTGTTAAATGACTTTATAATACATAGCTGCTGTGGTCAGCTTCCACCTCATCAAATTATTACACACCCTAGGCTTAAAAGAATGTAAGTCTAAACACATGTAATGAATTCTCTACTTTCAATTATATTTGATAAAATACGCTGGTAATATTAGTGACCCAACCTGAGTTGGAACTGAAAAAGGGGACTAAGTCAAGTATTTTCAAAGGTCTAAGAAAAATATAGACATTGAAAAGTAGTCTTTGAGAAAATAATAATGTAGGTGATGCTAGGACTTATTTACTGAAAAGTGGATGTATACATAAACTCCAGAAACCTGAGGCCAATTGTGATAGGCAGAATAATGGCCCCTAAAGATGTCCACATGCTAATACCCAGGACCCGTGGATGTTATCTGACAAAGGGGACCTTGCAGATATGATTAAGTCAACTATTTTAAGATGGGGCCATTAACTTGAATTAACCATCAGGGCCCAATGGAATTACAAGGTCTTTATAACAGGGAGGTAGGATTGTCACAGTCAGAGGTCTGGCTTTGAGGGTGAGGAATGACCCCTGAGCCAAAGAACACAGAAGGCCTATCAAAACTGGAATAGGCAACAGAATGGTTTCTCTGCTAGAGTCTTTAGAAGAAATGCAGTCTGCTAATACCTTGACTTTAGCCCACTAAGGTCCATGTCAGACTCCTACACTCCAGAACTGTGAGATAAGAAAGGTGTGTTGTTTTCAGTTATGAAGTTTGTGGTAATTCATTACAAAAACCATACGATGTTAATATACGAACCAAAATTAGAACATGCAAAAATCTGAAAAACAAATTGTTACCTAACTACTTTCCTCTGAGAATGAAATATGCTTCCCATTTAATGGATAAAGCAAGGAGTTTCTTGAGAAATTCCCACATGGAAGTCCCAACTTGTTTTTAGATAGAGAAGAGAAGGAATAATACCATGGAATAAAGGCAGAGAAGGATAGAGTACCATGGAATAAAGCTACCATATTGCTGCCTGCCAGGACCACAGTGAATGTCACCATCAGCCTGTGGTCTACACATGAACAAAACAGGCGTGAACATGGGGTCTCAAGAAGCAGACCTGTGTTGCTTTTACATGATCAGAATTCTTCTGTTGATAAAACTCTGGTTGGTCTTGGCACCCATTCCTGCTTCTCATACCATCCATATCACCCAAACCTGAGAAGTTGGTGCCCTTCACTGTTCCTGGTAACTGTATTTAACGTAGGCATGGTGCAGACCACAAGACACCACAGACCATTCCAACCAGTGTGACTTCCTTGCCACACCTGTGTTTGTGCCATTAGAGAAGAGGCACTCTCTTTGTTGTTGAATAGTTAATAAAATAGATTGTAAGCCTGGAGCTGGATGGGAATAGCCATCCCGAGACCACTAGGGGAGAACCTGAGTGCTGAAAATGAGCCCACACCAAAAAAAGCAGAGCTGAGAAAGAAAGATGATGAGACTGAAATTACCTTGATGATGTCGTCTGTGCCCTTGGGTCATGTCATAACTGACTATCCAGCTGCATGGACCAAAACACTTTCTCTTCTGCTTTTATTTGCAACTAAGAATCTTCTGTGAGAAGGAAATAATGTATATTTTCTATTTTCCACTTATGCACACAACATTCCTGCCATGGTGGGCACCCATATATGCAAGTTAGATATCCAAAGGATAAGGCAAAAAAAAGAAAGGCCAACGATAGCCCACTAATCAAATGTTAATTATGAGAAGATTCTGGCATCTAAGAGGATGAATGTAAGCCAACAGATGGGTCCAGAGGAAATCCAGACCTATCACCAACCTCAGAAAGGCTTAGAAAGAGCACAAATGACAACAAAAACCACAATTTTGGGTGCACATAACTCTGAGCTTCAAAAAGGGCTTCCTGTTTATTTTTCCAACTTACTGGAAGATTCCCCTGAATTACAGACAGACAGGATGTCATTATCCTCATCTTAACAGCCGATGAAAATGATGTCTCAAGATGTTACATGTCCAGGTTATTGATCTAGGGCCAGTCCAGTTTCATGGCTTACACCTGGGGGCTCATCCTGACCCCAAACCCTTTCCAAGGCCCCCAGACTTGTATTCTAAACTGGTGACAGTCTTTTGCACCACAACTTGTACTATCACAATCATTTTTTTCCCCTGTAATGTAGGTGTACACTGGGCTCCCTGGAAATATTTGGACACTAAAGTTATCCTGCATAGGGGGTCTCTTTGATAAACAATATTAAGAAAAGCGCTGTTCAGAATAAACTAAAAGGTCTTCTGTCCAGTATTTCCTTAACTCTAGAAGTACGGAATTGCAAACCAAAAGAAGAGGCAGCCTGTTTCAAAAGGGGAAAGAAGGGTGTTCAGTCTGCTTTATTGCCTATGTGACCACTACACAGCTCTTGGAGCAGACTGTAGGTAAGACCCATCTAAACCAGGGATTCCCAACCCCTGGGCCATGGGTCAATCAATACCTGTCCGTGGCCTGTTAGGAACTGGGCTGCACAGTAGGAGGTGAGCAACAGATGTGCCAGCAAAGCTTCATCTGTATTTACAACCGCACCCACCATTCACAACTGCCTTTGCTCCGCCTTCTGTCAGGTCAGCGGCAACATTAGATTATCATAGGAGTGTGAACCTATTGTGAACTGCGCATTTGAGGGATCTAGGTTGCACGCTCCTTATGAGACTCTAATGCCTGATGATCTGAGGTGGAGCTGAGGCCATGATGTAAGTGCTGGAGAGCATCTGCAAATACAGATTAACCTTAGCTGTGAGGTTTGACTGCACATCCCTCCCCTCGACCCCATCCCCACCCATGGAAACATTGTTTTCCACAAAACCAGACCCTGATGTGAAAAAGGTGGTGACCATGGATCTAAACCATGCATTGTTCTTTATTCATCTTGGCTCTTGGGTGAATTTCACCTAGGTCTCTCATCCAATTCCTGGCCAGGATGACTGTGTTAGAGGATTTAAATGCAGCAACTCCTTGTTGCCTCAGATACTGAGAGAGTGGGTTGTGTAGGTTTTGCCAGAAGTGAGGGAAGTTCAATTTAGAAAGGCTTTAGGGAAGAAAGCAAGTTTTCGTTGTGTCAACGACAGTCATAAAGCATGATCCAAATTCATTAATTTAACAATTAAATAGCTTAAATCTCATCGTCCTCAATTATTTTCTCTATAGATATGGATAATGATACTTCTCTCATGTTCCTCCCAGATGTTTGCTTTGAGTGCATAATGTTTCAGAAAACTGGAAACAACTGCATAATGTTAGTACCATCAATTGTGTTGATATGGTTATGAGATGATATTTTAAAAGGGCAGAGAGAACCAAATAAATTTGCATAACTTTCAGTCGCATGGATGACGCTCTTTGATCAAGAAGGCCACTTGTCCTCTCTGTCGGGGACATAGTCCTACTGATAGGAGCCAAACAAAGACCATAACGTCTAGAAAAGTTAAATACAAACATAAAGAAAGCTCTGTAACATGAAGAATAAAACACACAAAAGTTGATTAAGGTCTTGGATTCTTTTCCTGGCAGGAGTTAGAATAATTTATGCATTTTCCATCTAAAGTTTCCTGTCTGATTACACTGAGGAGAACAAAGTCATTAAAGGCAATTACCATGTTAATAGACAAGAGATTGAAAACGCTGAAGGTTGGGTAAGTCCATCTTCCTGTCACACACAGTAGTTTTCACGTCTGCTTGTAGGTTTCCAAATGAATATGAATTGGTAATCAGCATGTTTCTTATGCATAATGCAATCAAAATGCATATTTGACTGAATGCTTCATTTAATAAACCAAGAAAATATTCATAACAGTTGTGATAATTAGGGTATGTGTTTTTTCCACTTTTTATTGAGGTATAATTACATGTAGTAAAATGTATAGATCTTTCAAGTGCACACTATGGTTTTTTTTAGTGTGTGTGCCCATGGTATTAACCTCCAGTTAAGACATAGAACACTGCCTTTAACTTAGAAATTTCCTTCATTTTTCTTAGTCTAAATTCACTTTCCAACACCTCAGAAGACCACCATGCTGAGTTAAACTCCTACACCTTAGCTTTGAATATTCTGGGACTTCATAAAAAAGAAACGTATGGTACATATCATATTCAAGTCTGGCTTATTTCACTCAGTATAAATCAAAAATAAAATTCTAAGCCCCCAAGCTATGGAATGGACCCTCTCTGAGCCAAGGGAAACCTGAAAACTAAATTCCAGACTATGATAGTAAAGGAGGTCAGAGATGCCCCTTTATACCCTTTTCCTTTTGGGGTATAGCTTTTAAAATAGAGATCATAAGACTGATGAAACAAACTCTGTGGCAGCAAGATACCAAATTCCAACCTGACTCTGGCATAGCATCACATGACAGCAAGGTCTAAAGGAAAAACAAATAATTTACTCCAGAATATATTTTTCAACATATTTTGAAATAACTCTGCAAAGCCAACTTTTGTGGGGAAGTATTTCCATCTATAGAGAATCTCCCTCCCTAAGAAGAGTCTAACACCATTTAAGACGTTTACCGCCTATTCTCTCTGAAGCCTGCTACCTAGTGGGTTCATAATAAGAACTTTGATTTCCACAACCCTCCCTTATTTTAACTCAAGCTTTTCTTTCTACTGATTGCCTATTCTTTACACAAGGCTTAACTCTTTTAACCAATTACCAATCAGAAAATCTTTGAATCCATCTCTGACCTGTAAGCTCCCACCCACCTTTGAGACTTCCTGCCTTTTCAGGTGGAACCAATGTAAACCTCACATGTACTAATTTATGTTTTTTTGCATCAGAGTCTCACTCTGTCACTCAGGCTGGAGTGCAGTGGCATGCTCACGGCCACTGCAGCCTTGACCTGCTGGGCTCAGGAGATCCTTCTGCCTTAGTCTTCCAAGTAGCCAGAACTACACCAGGCTAATTTTTTTATTTGTTGTAGAGATGAGATTTTGCTAAGTTGCCCAGGCTGGTCTCGATCCCATGGGCTCAGGCAATCCTCTCATTCCAAAGTGCTGGGATTATAGGCTTGAGCCACCATGCTTGGCCCTGATTTATGTTTTTGTCTGCAACTTCCATCTCTCTAAAATGTATACAACCAACCTGCAATCCAACCACCTTGGGCACATGTTCTCAGGACCTCTTGGGACTGTGACTTAGGCCATGGTCACTCATATTTGGCTCAGAATAAACCTCTTTAAATATTTTACAGAGTTTGACTTTTTCTTCAACATGCAGCATATTATTTTGAATCGTCAACCATGTGTGCATCACTAGTTTCTTTCTACTGCTATTACCCCATTGTATGAATATACCACAATTTATTCATTCTCCTGTTGATAAACATTGGGATTATTTAAAATTTCTTGCTATTATGAATAAAGCTGCAATAAACATCATTATACTAATAGTGTGCATCTGCTTTCATTTCTGCTAGAGAAATACTTGATAGTTGAATTTCTGGATTATAAGGCAAGTGCACATTTAATTTTATACAAAACTACCAACTGGTTTTCCACACTGGTTGAACCATTTTACACTCTTATCAGCAAGCATGAGTTATCCTGTCACTCAACATTCTCTCCAGCATTTGGTGTTGGAAGGCATTCAAATTTAAACCACTCTAGTGATCGCACAGTAGTAACTCCTTCTGGTTTTTATTTGCATTTATTTGATAAGTAACAGAATTAATCTGATAATTAACAGAATGACCATTTTTATATCCTATTTGAGATAGTCATCCATGTCTTTTGACAATTTTTAATAACATTGGTTTTTCATTGGTTTTGATATGTGGCAGTTATTTATGTAATTCAAAGTCAAGTTCTTTTTCACATGTATAGATTGTGACTATTCCTCCTAGTAGGTGACATGCTTTTTTATTTTTTAAACAATCTTAGTATGACTAGAAATTCTTAATTTTATAAACTCTACTTTACCTTTCTTTTTTTCTAACAGTGCTAGTGTGTTTGCAATCTCCCTAAGAAATGTTTAAGTACACAGATCACAAAATATATTTTCCTACAGTTTTTTTGTAGACGGTTTTATAATTTTAGCTTTTAAATTTCATCTGCAATCTATCAATTTCTATCAATTTTATGTTAGCTCTGGATCAAATTTCAGGTTTTTTTGCACACAGATATCCAGTTGTTTTCCAGTATCATTTGCTAAAAAAGACTTTCTTTTCCTGCATTGAATTACATTGACACATTTGTGAAAATTAATTTTCCCACATATATGCAGATATGTTTGTGGACTGTATTTAATTTCATTGATCTGTCTATTCTGAAGCCAGACCACACTATCCTATTTACAGGGTAGCTTTATAGTTAACTCTTAAAATGAAAAGCTCATGTCATCCAAATTTATTCTTTTTCAAAGTTTTCTTAGTTATTCAATGTCCTTTACCTTTCCATATCAGTTTTGGTGTCAATTTTAGTATTTGTTATTACCTTCCAAAATAAAATAATTTACTGGGATTGTTAAGACACGTATTTTAAAATTCTCTCTACTCTGTATTTACCTTCCCCATAACTACACCTAAATTGTGAGTTCAAACAAAAATTCTCAAAGTGTTGCATGAGGAAAACTGGGGTCTCCAAATTTTTCTTGATAATCCAAAATCATATGTGCTTTCCCAAAATCACTCTTTCATGAGTGTACAGAATATAGAAAGGTCATTATTATGGTTTCAGATGTTACATTACTACTAACCTTTAAAGAATTACTACTTTTTGAGATTTGGTGTAGTAGCAAAAAGACTATCCACAATTATCTGAGAAGGCTGTTAAAACATTCCTACTTTTTCCAGCTATACATCTGTATTGGGTCAAATTTTTTCTTGTATTTCAATGAATGACATATCACAACAGATGGAATGTAGAAGCAGATATGAAAATCCAGCTGTCTTTTATTAAACCACACATTAAATAGATTTGCAAAAATTTAAAACACTACCACTTCACTATTTTGAGGAGATTGAGAAAATAATACTTTTTATTGAAATATGTTATTTATATCCACATATGATTAATTTATTAAGTTTTTATAAATATACATGTTTTTAAAATATTTCAATTTTATTCCTCATTTAATAAAAACTGACAAATAAAAATTACATGAATACTAATGTGGTTTTAATCATGCTTTGCCAATTCTTGAGGAAATTCTAAGATGTATCTCAGAAACTTATGTCTATGTGTTTTCTTTTGAGGAAGTGTGTCAAATCAAATTAGAAGATAATAACAATGTCTTCCTTTTTAGAGATTCAGGATAACTAATTTCTCCATATTTCACTTTCTAGAATATGTGCTCAATTCAATAGAAAGGATTCATAATTGAGACATTTTAAATTCAATTGAAAACAACATTTTAGCATAGAGCTGAGCAAATAAAATCAGAGGTCTGAGTATTTCTTCTCTTTAAAATGTTTGCACTCCCCCAAAACAAAACCCTACATTTATCTTTCTTCATTCTCTTCTCTGACAATGCTTTTGAAAAAATTAGATATTGAATTTAACTCATGGATTCTAAAATAATTTGGATATTTTAGAGAACATTTGTGTATTCCTGCCAATCATTTTCATCTCTGTCACCCTCTAAAAATTTAAAAATGAGACATAAATATTCTCATTGTATATTCATTTTTTCAATATCTACTGAGTAACTATAATGGAATTTGTCTGAAGGCTATATCTTTACTCAGTGAAATAAATGTACAAATGTATACCTCTTTCTAAATAAATTTATTTCTTTTTTCAATGCATAGAAAACTTGGAGAAACTGAGCCATCTAGTATAGTAAGTCCCCTACATACAAACCTTCAAGTTGCATACTTTAATGATGCACACCAGCTTTTTTGTATTATTTCTCTCCACCAGGTGTTAGTATAGCTTATTAAATACATATAGTACTATATAGTCGATTGTGTTAGTTGGGTACATAGGCTAATTTTGTCAGATTTAAAACAAATTGGCCTTACAAATACACTTTCAGAACGGAACTCATTTTATGTTGGGGACTTCCTGTACATACATGGGTTTCTATCAGGTAAAGTCCAGTCCTATTTAAATTATCTTTTCATTTGGAATCACCACCCTACACAAAATTATATCCTTAATCCAGATTCACATGTTCAAAATCACATTCTTCATACATCAGAAAAGTTTTTAAAAATGCTCCTAATGTGTTGTGTAAACTCAACTTTACACTACAAAGAAAAATGTTAGGTATAATAATTATCCCCCCACACAAATGATGGCAGCATAAGCCCGGCTCTCCATACGCCTTGCAAGGCTGATCTTTTTCAAAGTACACGGCCATTTTCTTCATCAAGATGAGGACGCACAGCACATTCTCCCATAATCATAAGTAAAGACAGCCTAGTGCTTTGGACTCAAGGCATGTATAAATGCAATGGAAAACCTGGAGACATTAAATTCAGACACAGTTTTGAGAGGAGGATGGAACGAGCTCATGAAGGCCAGCCTTGGAAACTCCACCCCTGCAAATGATGGCAAGAATGCAGATGAGGTCGGTAGAATTTCTGTGGAACTGAGACTTGTGAAGAAAAGAAGGACCTTAGAATTCCCCCATGGAAACCCTGCAACAGCTTTTATGGATAAAAATGTTCACTTGGTCCAGAGGTGGACTCCTTCCATGACAGAAATGCACCATTCTGCGAGCAGCCTCTTCCTTAGGTTCCAGCTTTCGTTGGCCAATTCGATGTTATTTAATGAACCCTAAATCTGCCTTCATGAAATTTTCACCAACCGTTCCTTTATCTGGCAAGGAAGCATAGTCAAGGGCATGTTCTGGGGTCCACTTCCCTACATGGTAGCCTGGAAGCAGAGTTGGCTGTTGTGTATTAGTGATCATTCCTAGGTCAGCCACAGTCAAAACAGGAAATAAACCATTAACCTATTTCCAGCGACAATGGACTCAGAATAGTGCTCTTGTCTTTGGAAGAGTAGAAATGTAATTTGTCTTTCTGAATTAGAATCTCGTTCTCAAACCATGATAATAGCTCCTTTCGCCCTCACTTAGGTCCATCTCAAGTTTGGTTGGGGATATTTAAGAATAAAATGAGTGACCTCTCACAGAAACAAAAAACTGAGTATCACATGTTCTCACTCATATAGTAGACCTTGATCATCCAACGTAT